>JARKHS020014819.1:0-47467 GCA_030143305.2 Amblyomma americanum | reverse complement strand
AGCATCGTAACTCTCTGTGTTCCATCTGTTCAGCGTTTTCAGGTCGCTGTTAGTAATCCTAGCGTTCTCGTACCGATGCAGCCAGGTAGAACAAAGCCAACAATCTGAACCAAAAAGACGAAATAGTTCCTCAACGTCATCTCGTTCACGGTGCCACCATGCCCTGTTCAGATGTACAGAGCCTGACTCTGTTTTAAGCAGTTTGACGTCGATGTCGCAGAGGCTCCAATGTTACTACGAGAACTCTTCCTGCAGGGGCTCATGCCGTGTTGCTCGATGTTCCTTGTAGCGTAGTAACTCTCGGTATTACATCTGTTCAGCGTTTACAGGTCGCTGTCGGTGATCCAGGCGTTCTCGTGAGCAATGCAACCAGGTGAAACAAAACCAACAATCTGAACCAAAAAGACGAAATTGTTGCTAAACGTCAATTTGCTCACGGTGAAAAATTTTCCCCGTTCCGATGAACGCAGCGTGACTATGTTTAAAGAAGTTTGGCGTCGATGTAGAAGTGGCTCCCATGTTACTCCGAGGGCCGTGGACAGCGGTGGACTGTTCTCACAGGGCTTGATGCCGTGTTGCTCGATGTTCCTTGTAGCATCGTAACTCTCGGAGTTACATCTGTTCAGCGTTTTCAGGTCAATCAATCAATCAATCTTTAATTTCATTCTGTCAGTGATACAGAAAGAAGAACTGTGACAAAAAGCTGTTTTTCAGAACAGCTTGACTAGGCCACAGCCCCATGAAAAAATTTTGGAGAGGTAACAGCCCTACCGTAAAATAAATCAAAAATTGAAACTTAACAGACTATAGGGCACACACTAAGTAAAGGAAATGCTAAGGTAATACAGAAGGCAGTTTTTACAGTCGTCAAAAATGAATACAAAACAGTTTCTTAGAAAAATGAATATCTGAAATGCTATCAAATTACAAAATGTGTAGAATAAATACACTGAATGTACAGGAAAATACAATATAGAAATCAATTTGTTACAGATAATTACATACAACCAGATGAAACAATTCAATACGGTTATGGATTTGATAAACGAGACAAAGTTTGTAGTATAACCAGTGTTAAGTAGTGGAAATACCAGAGTTATACATCACTGTGTATAACTTGCGGATATCCTGATATGAACAATCAAATAAGTCAAAATTGTTAAGGTCATAGTGATTGAGGAGGGACGGAAGAGTGTAAGACAAGCGCTCTTTTCCGAAGTTTAATCGTACTGTGTCTACTTCCCACTTTTCTCCATGACGCGTGGGATAATTTAAATGCCTACTTCTTAAATTGGCCAGAACACTCAAATTTGTTATGTTCTTACAAGTTTCAAATTTGAATTTTCTGCTTAACGTGTAATTTTATGTCTGGTGTATTTTAACTATTCCTGAAATGCAGAATAAAACAATAGTAGATGCTGCAAAAGGTGCATTGAAAATATGCCTAATACATTTTTTCTGAAACAAGTATATTTGATTTAGATTTGTGGCCGTCGTTGTACCCCATACTAGGTGGCAATAATTTAAATGAGAGCTAAAGAGCGAATGATAGAGTAGAAGCTTGATTCCTTTCGGAAGTAAGTATCGAAGGCGACCAATTACACCTGTCACCTGAGCTAATTTTTGCAGAACATGTCTTACGTGGTAATCCCAACTCATATTCGCGGAAAAAAATATGCCCAGACATTTAAAATGGTCAACTGTTTCAATAGTGTTAGTACTCAGTGCTATGTTTTCATGAGGTGGAATAATTTTATTTTTTGGTCGGAATATAACAGCTTTTGTTTTATTTTCGTTAATACGCAGAGCATTTGCCGCTGACCATCACTCTAGTGTTTTCATTGTGTGATTACAAGTTCTGATAAGCTCATGAATGTCATGCCCTGAAAAAAGTATGCTGGTATCATCAGCATATATTATGTATTTCGCCTCGCAATTTATATTTACAATTTCTTTAAGAAAGATATATAAATAATAGTGGGCCTAGAATACCGCACTGTGGTACTCCACACAGCAAAGGTTTCACTCCGGAAATAGAGTCGCTAATCTGAACGAGCTGCTGTCTGTTCGATAAATAAGAGTCGATAAGCGTTAGGGCTTGTCCACGAATACCATAGCAATGCAATTTCTTCAACAATATTTTATGGTTTACTAAATCAAAGGCCTTTGAAAAATCAATAATAATACCGAGAACGAGTGTCTTATTTTCAAATTGTTTAAGAATATACTCTTTTTGCTCCACGAGCGCCAGTTCAACTGATTTATTTTTCCGAAAACCAAATTGGTTAGGTGTAAATAAATTATATTTATCAATGAGACTTGAAAATCGAGTGTGCAGAATTTTTTCGAAGGCCTTTGAGAACACAGGCAAGATAGACACGGGTCTGTAATTGCCAAAGTTATTTCTGTCAACTTTTTTGTAAAGTACGGTCACTTTTGCTATTTGCATATTTAAAGGAAAAACAGAGTTAGTTAAACAAATGTTAAGGATAACGGCTAAAATCGGCGCGATAACACCAGACACCTCTTTGACAGGACGTATTTGAATTCCGTCGATATCACAACTGGCGCTATTTTTTATACTTTTTATTGTTGACAAGACTTCGTGGGCGGTGACAGGACACAAGTACAATGACCGAGCGTTGTGAGCACTTACGTATTCGCACGCATCATCCGGGGTTCCGGTCGTTTTCATACCAGTGAAAAAATTATTAAATGCGTCAGCCAAATTTGATCCACCCATATCTATACCGTCTACTTCTAGTTTGGAAACAGGGGCGGTACAATGGCCGCGATGAAGGAGTGCGTTTAATCTAGACCACAGTACATCAGAACGATTGCCAGGAACTTCAAGATATGTGGATTGATACTGAGTTCTCGCGAATCGCAGGCGTTTTGTAAGTTTGTTACGATAAGACTTGAAGGCCAGCCATTCCTCCAGTAAATGAGTATGTAGAAATGTTTGGTAAAGTTTATCTCTTGTTTTCATTTGATGACGCATCTCCGGCGTTATCCATGGTTTTCGTGTTTTGCAATTTAATCTGCGCTCTTTTAACGAAAAATTCAAGTGATATAATCGCTTGAAAATTGTAATAAATTTATTGTAAGCATTGTTTGCGTCAAGAGATTTTCTTACATCGCTCCAATCTGCCTGCAATAGACTGTTACGAAATGCACTGAGCGCCACAGGTGTAATTAACTGAAACTTTATTATTCGAGGCTTTGCTCTACTTTGTGTCAATAGCTCCGCACATAAAAATATTGGAAGATGGTCACTGATACAACATGACAAAACACCTGACCTAATATTATTCTCAGACAAATTTGTAATAAAAAGATCTAGGACTCACCCGTATTCAAGTGCCACTCTCGTAGGTATGTTAATTGTAATTATGAAACCATTAGACAGTATGATAGTAATAAAGTCACGGCTAACAGAGCCTGTAGAACTGACGTCAATATTAAAGTCTCCATCAGCAATAATGTATACTTATTTTCGGCCATATATGAAGGGAATTGATCATAAAAATCAAGAAACTTTGCAATATCGCCATTTGGTGGACGATAACAAACTGAAAACACGTTATTGTTTGCACGTACAGAAAGCATTTCATAATCAGGATTTGTCTGGGTAAAATAATCGAATAGCTGACATTCAACGCTTTCGTAAACTAACAAAGCAATACCCCCACCACGGCCGTGCATGCGATTTAAATAAAATTTCCTCTAATTGGACAGTCTAAAGACGTCGCATTTGTTAGTGCTCCATGTTTCAGTCAGCAATATGGCGGAGTATTGGAATGAAAATTCAGTGAAAAACTCTTCTAGGCACGAGACTTTATTTCTATTCGACCTCGCATTTAGGTGCACGCATCTGCATGAATTAGGAGGTAGCCGACATACAATGTCGTCTAGGTCATTTGGCAGATAATAATAGCGATTTGTCATTGAAGTTACTTTCACAAAAGAACATAACGGTGATTAGCTTGTCTAGAGTCGGTTAAGGTCAGCATAGCTCCCAATGTGAACAGCTCGTGCTCCTTTCGTCTTCCGCACCAGAGCCTTACCGTGGCTATACCAGACGTATTCGTAGCCTTCATCCTTAGCCATTTTCTTTTATTCACGGAGCAGTTCCCGGCAGTGCCGCGTCAGATTCTCTTGAATGAAAACCATCGGGTCAGACTGTTTCAGGTTACTTTTGTTCGTTAACCACGCATCCCTTATTTGTTGCTGAACAAAGTGAACAATTTTTCCTGGTTTTGTCTCTGGTCTTTCTGGTAGCCTATAAACAGATACCACGTCCTGTTCGACTACATAAGGAACTTTAAGTTTGTCAGCGACTGTGTTTAATGATGCAATCAGGTTTTTATGCGGCACTACACGGACCCCATGAATTTCCAAGTTCAGCCTTCTGCTTCTGTATTCCAGCTCATTTGTCTGTCGCTCAAGGTCACTTTGTGCGGTTGCGCGAGTAGCATCTTTTGGCTCCAGTTCTGCTACCTTCTTTCTTAGCTCTTTAATTTCATTGTCCTGGTCACTGATTGTTTTTCAAGATCGTCAAATTTGTTTGACATGAACTGTAGACTATGCTCCATCTTTTCAACCTTTTCTGTCAAAATCGGAAGACTATCAAGCTTCTTGTTAATGGAAGACAGAATTGCTTTCATATCTGAACTATCATGGTTATTACTTTCTACGGAAGCTGGTCCCGGACTACGGCAGGGCGGACACCGCCAGATTTCCTTCTGTGCAGCATTTTTACCTTCGAAAGATTTTTCTGTGATTCCTGCACACTTTCCTAAATGATACATGCGACGACATGCGACGACATTCGCTACACTCTACAACACAGTCGTCAGATATAGACAGATGACATGTTGGACACAATATTGACATTGCAAGGAGCAAAATTTTTCGGCAGCAGAAGCAGCAACAGCACTATGCGAAAAGTGTTTGACTTAATTACTAACCTGCGACAACGTGAAGACAGTGCCGAAAATTAGCGGTGATTGCAGGGTGCTGCCGCCGCTGCCGAAATGACCGCCGCCGAAGGAAGGCACGCTATTTATCTTGATGTGGTCCGCTGAAAATGGCGCCTGCGCAGTAGTCCCGCAGTACGAGGCAGCCCGGTCAGGTTGGTCAAAGCTTCCGAAAATGTCGGCAGATGATCCTTCTTGCAGCTCACCACGATGGCGAAACTCGTCACGGGCCCAAGCGGAAGGCACTACTATGTCCGAAACCAGCGTCTATTCCTGCGACAACGTGGAGACAGTGCCGAAAATTAGCGGTGATTGCAGGGTGCTGCCGCCGCTGCCGAAAATGCAGCGTCGGTCATTGTCGGTAAAAAAAAATAAAAGGTCGTTGTCGGTAATCCAGGCGTTCACACGAGCAATGCAGCCAGATAGAACAAAACCAACAATCTGAACCAAAAAGACGAAATAGTTCTTCAACGTCATCTCGCTCAAAGCGCCACCATGCCCCGTTCCGAGGAACGTAGCTTGATTCTGTTTAAAGCAGTTTGACGTCGATGTCGCAGCGGCTCCCATGTTACTCCGAGGGCCGGGGAAAGCGGTGGACTGTTCCCACAGGGGCTCATGCCGTGTTGCTCAATGTCCCATCTAGCATCGTAACTTTCGGCATTACATCTGTTCAGCATTTTCAGGTCGCTGTCAGTAATCCAGGCGTTCTCGTGAGCAATACAGCCAGGTAGAACAAAACCAACAATCTGAACCAAAAAGACGAAATAGTTCCTCAACGTCATCTCGCTCACGGTTCCACCATGACCCATTCCGATGAACGGAGCGCGATTCTGTTGAAAGCAGTTTGACGCCGATGTTGCAGCGGCTCCCATTTACTCCGAGGGCTGTGGAGAGCAGTGGACCGTTCCCACAGGGGCTGAGGCCGTGATCCTCGATGTTCCTTACAGCATCGTAACTCTCGGTATTAAAGCTGTATAGCGTTTTGAGGTCGCTGTCGGTAATCCAGGCGTTCACATGAGCAATGCATCCAAGGGGATAAAAAGCAACAATCTGAATTAAAAGACGAAATAATTCCTTAACGTCATCTCGCCCACGTTGCCACCATGTCCCGTTCCGATGTACGGAGCGTGACTCTGTTTAAAGCAGTTTGACGTCGATGTCGCACCGGCTAACATGTTACTCCGAGGGCCGGGAACAGCAGTGTACCGTTCCCACAGCGGCTGATGCCGTGTTGCTCGATGTCCCTTGTAGCATCGTAACTTTCGGTATTACAGCTGTACACCGTTTTCAGGTCGCTGTCGGTAATCGAGGCGTTCTCGTCAGCAATACAGCCAGATAGAAACACACATAACAATCTGAACCAAAAAGACGAAATAGTTCCTCAACGTCATCTCGTTCACGGTGCCACCATGCCCTATTCCGACGAACGGAGCGTGACTCTGTTTAAAGCAGTTTGACGTCGCTGTCGCAGCGGCTCCCGTGTTACTCCGATAGCCGTGAACAGCGGTGGACTGTTCCCAGAGGGGCTGATGCCGTGTTGCTCGATGTTCCTTGTAGCATCGTAACTCTCGGAGTTACATCTGTTCAGCATTTTCAAGTCGCTGTTGGTAATCCAGGCCTTCTCATGAGCAATGCAGCCATGTGGAAAAAACCAACAATCTGAACTAAAAAGACGAAATAGTTCCTTAACGTCATCTCGCTCACGGTGCCACCATGTCCCATTCTAATGTACGGGGCGTGACTATGTTTAAAGCATTTTGACGTCAATGTCGCAGCGGCTCCTATGTTGCTCCGAGGGCTTAGGAGCGCGGTGGACTGTTCCCACCGGGGCTGATGCCGTGTTGCTCGATGTTCCATGTAGCATCATAACTCTCGGAGTTACATCTCTTCAGCGTTTTCAGGTCGCTGTCGGTAATCCTGGCGTTCTCATGAGCAATGCAGCAAGGTAGAACAAAACCAACTATCTGAACCAAAAAGACGAAATAGTTCATCAACGTCATCTCGCTCACGGCGCCACCATGCTCCGTTCCGATGAACGTGGTGTGACTCTGTTTAAAGCAGTTTGACGTCGATGTCGCAGGGGCTCCCATGTTACTCCGAGGCCCGTGTACAGCGGTGGACCGTTCCCTCAGGGGTTGATGCCGTGCTGCTCGATGTTCCTTGTAGCATCGTAACTTTCGGTATTAAAGCTGTATAGCGTTTTGAGGTCGCTGTCGGTAATCCAGGCGTTCACATGAGCAATACATCCAGAGGGACAAAAAAGAAGAATCTGATTTAAAAGACGAAATAGTTCCTTAACGTCATCTCGCTCACGTTGCCACCATGTCCCGTTCCGATGTACGGAGCTTGACTATGTTTAAAGCAGTTTGACGTCGATGTCACACCGGCTCCCATGTTACTCCGAGGGCCGTGGACAGCAGTGTACCGTAGCCACAGCGGCTGATGCCGTGTTGCTCGATGTTCGTTGTAGCATCGTAATTCTCGGTATTACATCTGTTCAGCGTTTTCAGGTCGCTGTCGGTAATCCAGGCGTTCTCGTGAGCAATGCAGCCAGGTAGAACAAAACCAACAATCTGAACCAAAAACAAGAAAGAGTTTGTCATCGTCATGTCGCTCACGCTGCCACAATGTCCCGTTCCGATGAACGGGGCGTGACTCTGTTTTAATCATTTTGACATCGATGTCGCAGCGGCTCCTATGTTACTCCGAGAACTGTTCCCACAGCGGCTGATGCCGTGTTGCTCGATGTCCCTTCTAGCATCGTAACTTTCGGCATTACATCTGTTCAGCATTTTCAGGTCGCTGTCAGTAATCCAGGCGTTCTCGTGAGCAATACAGCCAGGTAGAACAAAACCAACAATCTGAACCAAAAAGACGAAATAGTTCCTCAACGTCATCTCGCTCACGGTTCCACCATGACCCATTCCGATGAACGGAGCGTGATTCTATTGAAAGCAGTTTGACGTCGATGTCGCAGCGGCTACCATTTACTCCGAGGGCTGTGGAGAGCGGTGGACCGTTCCCACAGGGGCTGATCCCGTGTTGCTCGATGTTCGTTGCTGCATCGTAACTCTCGGTATTAAAGCTGTATAGCGTTTTGAGGTCGCGGTCGGTAATCCAGGCGTTCACATGAGCAATGCATCCAGGGGGACAAAAAGCAACAATCTGAATTAAAAGACGAAATAGTTCCTTAACGTCATCTCGCTCACGTGGCCATCATGTCCAGTTCCGATGTACGGAGCGTGACTCTGTTTAAAGCAGTTTGACGTCGATGTCGCACCGGCTCCCATGTTAGTCCGAGGGCCGTGGACAGCAGTGTACCGTTCCCACAGTGGCTGATGCCGTGTTGCTCGATATTCCTTGTAGCATCGTAACTCTCGGTAATAAACCTGTTCAGCGTTTTCAGGTCGCTGTCGGTAATCCAGGCGTTCTCGTGAGCAATGCAGCCAGGTAGAACAAAACCAACAATCTGAACCAAAAAGAAGAAATAGTTGCTCATCGTCATGTCGCTCACGCTGCCACCATGTCCTGTTCCGATGAACGGAGCGTGACTCTGTTTAAAGCAGTTTGACGTCGATGTTGCATCGGCTCCCATGTTACTCCGAGGGCCGAGGACAGCAGTGTACCGTTCCTACAGGGGCTTATGCCGTGTTGCTCGATGTTGATTGTAGCATCGTAACTCTTTGTATTAAAGCTGTACAGTGTTTTGATGTCGCTGTCGGTAATCGAGGCGTTATCATGATCAATCCAGCCAGGTAGAACAAAACAAAAAAGACGAAATAGTTTAACGTCATGTCGCTCACGGTGCCACCATGCCCCGTTCCGATGAACGGAGTGTGACTCCGTTTAAAGCAGTTTGACGTCGATGTCGCAGCGGCTCCCATGTTACCCCGAGGGCCGTGGACAGCAGTGTACCGTTCCCACAGGCGCTGATGCCGTTTTGCGCGATGTTCCTTGTAGCATCGTAACTCTCGGTATTACATTTGTTCAGCATTTTCAGGGCGCTTAAAGTAATCCAAGCGTTCTCGCGACCGATACAGCCAGGTAGAACAAAGCCAACAGTCTGAACCAAAAAGACGAAATAGTTCCTCAACGTCATCTTCTCACGATGCCACCATGCCCTGTTCAGATGAAAGGAGCGTGAATCTGTTTAAAGCAGTTTGATGTCGATGTCGCAGCGGCTTCCATGTTTCTCCGAGAACTGTTCCCACAGGGGCTGATGCCGTGTTGCTCGATGTTCCATGTAGCATCGAAACTCTCGGAGTTACATCTGTTCAGCGTTTTCAGGTCGCTTTCGGTAATCCAGGCGTTCTCATGAGCAATGCAGCAAGGTAGAACAAAACCAACAATCTCAACGAAAAAGACGAAATATTTCCTCAACATCATCTCGCTCACGGCGCCACCATGTCCCGTTTCGATGTACGGAGCGTGACTCCGTTTAAAGCAGTTTGACGTCGACGTCGCAACGGCTCCCATGTTACACCGAGGGCCGGGGACAGCGGTGACCTGTTCCCACAGGGGCTGATGCCGTGTTGCTCGATGATCCTTGTAGCATCGTAACTCTCGGAGTTACGTCTATGTATTGTTTAGAGGCCGTGGTCGGTAATCCAGGCGTTCTCATGAGCAATGCAGCCAGGTATAACAAAACAAACAATCTGAACTAAAAATACGAAAGAGTTAATCAACGTCATCTCTCTCACGGTGCCACCATGCCCCGCTCCGATGAACGGAGTGTGACTCTGTTTAAAACAGTTTGACGTCGCTGTCGCAGTGGCTCCCGTGTTACTCCGAGGGCCGTGGACAGCAGTGTACCGTTCTCACAGGGGCTGATGGCGTGTTGGTGGATGTCTCTTGTAGCATCGTAAATCTCGGAGTTACATCTGTTCACTTTTATAGGTGGCTGTCGGTAATCCAGACGTTTTATGAGCAATGCAGCAAGGTAGAACAAAACCAACAATCGAACCAAAAAGACGAAATAGTTCCTCAACGTCATCTCGCTCACGGTGCCACCATGACCCATTTCGATGAACGGAGCGCGATTCTGTTGAAAGCAGTTTGACGTCGATGTTGCAGCGGCTCCCATGTTACTCCGAGGGCCGTGGAGAGCAGTGTATCGATCCCACAAGGTCTGATGCCGTGTTTCTCGATGCTCCTTGTAGCATCTCAACTCTCGGTATAACTTCTGTTCAGCGTTTTCAGGTCGCTGTTAGTAATCCAGGCGTTCTCATGAGCAATGCAGCCAGGATGAACAAAACAAACAATCTTAACCAAAAAGACAAAATTGTTCCTCAACGCCATCTCCCTCAAGGCGCCACCATGCCCCGTTCCGATGAACGGAGCGTGACTCTGTTTAAAGCAGTTTGACGTCGCTGTCGCAGCGGCTCCCGTGTTACTCCGATAGCCGTGAACAGCGGTGAACTGTTCCCAGAGGGGCTGATGCCGTGTTGCTCGATGTTCCTTGTAGCATCGTAACTCTCGGAGTTACATCTGTTCAGCGTTTTCAAGTCGCTGTTGGTAATCCAGGCCTTCTCATGAGCAATGCAGCCATGTGGAAAAAAATAACAATCTGAGCTAAAAAGACGAAATAGTTCCTTAACGTCATCTCGCTCACGGTGCCACCATGTCCCGTTCCAATGTACGGGGCGTGACTCTGTTTAAAGCAGTTTGACGTCGATGTTGCAGCGGCTCCCATGTTACTCCGAGGCCCCTGTACAGCGGTGGACTGTTCCCTCAGGGGTTGATGCTGTGTTGATCGATGTTCCTTGTAGCATCGTAACTCTCGGAATTACATCAGTTCAGCGTATCAGGTCGCTGTCGGTAATCCAGGCCTTCTCATGAGCAATGCAGCCAGGTGGAACAAAACCAACAATCTCAACTGAAAAGACGAAATAGTTCCTCAACGTCATCTCGCTCATGGTGCCACCATGCCCCGTTACAATGAACGGAGCGTGACTAGGTTTAAAGCATTTTGACGTCAATGTCGCAGCGGCTCCTATGTTGCTCCGAGGGCTTAGGAGAGCGGTGGACTGTTCCCACCGGGGCTGATGCCGTGTTGCTCGATGTTCCATGTAGCATCATAACTCTCGGAGTTACATCTCTTCAGCGTTTTCAGGTCGCTGTCGGTAATCCAGGCGTTCTCATGAGCAATGCAGCCAGGATGAACAAAACAAACAATCTTAACCAAAAAGACGAAATAGTTCATCAACGTTATCTCGCTCACGGCGCCACCATACTCCGTTCCGATGAACGGAGTGTGACTCTGTTTAAAGCAGTTTGACGTCGATGTCCCAGGGGCTCTTATGTTACTCCGAGGCCCGTGTACAGCGGTGGACCGTTCCCTCAGGGGTTGATGCCGTGCTGCTCGATGTTCCTTGTAGCATCGTAACTCTCGGAATTGCATCTGTTCAGCGTATCAGGTCGCTGTCGGTAATCCAGGCCTTCTCATGAGCAATGCAGCCAGGTGGAACAAAACCAAAAATCTCAACTGAAAAGACGAAATAGTTCCTCAACGTCATCTCGCTCATGGTGCCACCATGCCCCGTTACAATGAACGGAGTGTGACTCTGTTTAAAGCTGTTAGACGTCGATGTCGCAGCGGCTCCCTTGTTACTCCGAGGGCCATGGACAGCGGTAGACTGTTCCCATAGAGGCTGATCCCGTGTTGCTCGATGTTACTTGTAGCATCGTAACTCTCGGAGTTACATCGGATCAGTGTTTTCAGGTCGTGGTCGATAATCCAGGCGTTCTCATGACCAATGCAGCCTGGTATAACAAAACCAACAATCTGAACTAAAAATATGAAATAGTTCCTCAATGTCATCTCGCTCACGGTGCCACCATGCCCTGTTCCGATGTACGCAGCGTGACACTGTTTAAAGCAGTTAGACGTCGATGTCGCAGCGGCTCCCATGTTACTCCGAGGGTCGTGGACAGCAGTGTACCGTTCCCGCGGGGGCTGATGCCTGTTGCTCGATGTTCCTTGTAGCATCGTAACTCTCAGTGTAACATCTGTTCAGCGTTTTCATGTCGCTGTTAGTAATCCAGGCGTTCTCGTGACCGATGCAGCCAGGTAGAACAAAGCCAACAATCTGAACCAAAAAAGAAGAAATAGTTCCTCAATGTCATCTCGCTCACGGTGCCACCATGCCCTGTTCAGATGTACAGAGCCTGACTCGGTTTTAAGCAGCTTGACATCGGTGTCGCAACGGCTCCAATGTTTCTCCGAGAACTGTTCCCACAGGGGCTGATGCCGCGTTGCTCGATGTTCCTTGTAGCATCGTAACTCTCGGAGTTACATCTGTTCAGCGTTTTCAGGTCGCTATCGGTAATGCAGTAGTTCTCATGAGCAATGCAGCCAGGTGGAACAAAACCAACAATCTGAACCAAAAAGACGAATTAGTACCTCAACGTCATCTCTCTCACGGTGCCACCATGCCCCGTTCCGATGAACAGTGAGTGACTCGGTTTCAAGCAGTTTAACGTCGATGTCGCAGCGGCTCCCATGTTACTCTGAGGCCCGTGTACAGCGGTGGACTGTTCCCGCCGGGGCTGATGCCGTGTTGCTCGATGTTCCTTGTAAAAACGTAACTCTCGGAGATACATCTGTTCAGCGTTTTCAGGTCACTATCGGTAATCCAGGAGTTCTCATGAGCAATGCAGCCAGGTGGAACAAAACCAACAATCTGAACCAAAATGACGACATAGTTCCTCAACGTCATCTCGCTCACGGTGCCACCATGCCCCGTTCCGATGAACGGTGAGTGACTGGGTTTAATGCGGTTTGACGTCGCTGTCGCAGCGGCTCCCATGTTACTCCGAGGGCCGAGGACAGCGGTGGACTGTTGCCACAGGGGCTGATGCCAGGTTGCTCGATGTTCCTTGTAGCATCGTAGCTCTCGGTGTTACATCTGTTCAGCGTTTTCAGGTCGCTGTTAGTAATCCAGGCGTTCTCGTGAACGATGCAGCCAGGTAGAACAAAGCCAACAATCTGAACCAAAAAGACGAAATAGTTCCTATACGTCATCTCGCTCACCATGCCACCATGGCCCGTTCCGATGAACGGAGCGTGATTCTGTTGAAAGCAGTTTGACGTCGATGTCGCAGCGGCTCCCATGTTACTCCGAGAGATGTGGAGAGCGGTGGACTGTTCCCGCCGGGGCTGATGCCGTATTGCTCGATGTTCCTAGTAACAACGTAACTCTCGGAGATACATCTGTTCAGCGTTTTCAGGTCGCTATCGGTAACACAGGAGTTCTCATGAGCAATGCAGCCAGGTGGAACAAAACCAACAATCTGAGCCAAAAAGACGAAATAGTTCCTCAACGTCATCTCGCTCACTGTGCCCCCATGCCCCGTTCCGATGAACAGTGAGTGACTCGGTTTCAAGCAGTTTGACGTCGATGTCGCAGCAGCTCCCATGTTACTCCGAGGCCCATGTACAGCGGTGGACTGTTCCCTCAGGGGTTGATGCCATGTTTCTCGATGTTCCTTGTAACAACGTAACTCTCGGAGATACATCTGTTCAGCGTTTTCAGGTCGCTATTGGTAATCCAGGAGTTCTCATGAGCAATGCAGCCAGGTGGAACAAAACCAACAATCTGAACCAAAAAGACGAAATAGTTCCTCAACGTCATCTCGCTCACGGTGCCACCATGCCCCGTTCTGATGAACGGTGAGTGACTCGGTTTAAAACAGTTTGACGTCGCTGTCGCAGCGGCTCCCATGTTACTCCGAGGGCCTAGGACAGCGGTGGACTGTTGCCACAGGGGCTGATGCCGCGTTGCTCGAAGTTCCTTGTAGCATCGTAACTCTCGGAGTTACGTCTGTTTAGTGTTTTCAGGCCGCTTTTGGTAATCCAGTAGTTCTCATGAGCAATGCAGCCAGGTAGAACAAAACCAACAATCAGAACCAAAAAGACCAAATAGTTCCTAAACGTCATCTCGCTCACGGTGCCACCATGCCCCGTTCTGATGAACGGTGAGTGACTCGGTTTAAAACAGTTTGACGTCGCTGTCGCAGCGGCTCCCATGTTACTCCGAGAGCCGAGGACAGCGGTGGACTGATGCCAAAGGGGCTGATGCCGCCTTGCTCGAAGTTCCTTGTAGCATCGTAACTCTCGGAGTTACGTCTGTTTAGTGTTTTCAGGTCGCGGTTTATAATCCGGGCGTTTTCATGAGCAATGCAGCCTGGTATAACAAAACCAACAATCTGAACTAAAAATATGAAATAGTTCCTCAACGTGATCTCGCTCACGGTGCCACCATGCCCCGTTACGATGTACGCAGCATGACTCTGTTTAAAGCAGTTTGACGTCGATGTCGCAGCGGCTCACATGTTACTCCGAGGGCCGTGGACAGCAGTGTACCGTTCCCGCAGGGGCTGACGCCTGTTGTTCGATGTTCCTTGTAGCATCGTAACTCTCTGTGTTCCATCTGTTCAGCGTTTTCAGGTCGCTGTTAGTAATCCTAGCGTTCTCGTACCGATGCAGCCAGGTAGAACAAAGCCAACAATCTGAACCAAAAAGACGAAATAGTTCCTCAACGTCATCTCGTTCACGGTTCCACCATGACCCATTCCGATGAACGGAGCGTGATTCTGTTGAAAGCAGTTGGACATCGATGTCGCAGCGGCTACCATTTACTCCGAGGGCTGTGGAGAGCGGTGGACCGTTCTCACAGGGGCTGATGCCGTGTTGCTCGATGTTCCTAGTAGCATCGTAACTCTCGGTATTACAGCTGCAGCGTTTTCAAGTCGCTGTCGGTAATCCAGGCGTTCTCGTGAGCAATGCAGCCAGGTAGAACAAAACCAACAATCTGAACCAAAAAGAAGAAATTGTTGCTAAACGTCAATTTGCTCACGGTGAAAAATTTTCCCCGTTCCGATGAACGGAGCGTGACTATGTTTAAAGAAGTTTGGCGTCGATGTAGAAGTGGCTCCCATGTTACTCCGAGGGCCGTGGACAGCGGTGGACTGTTCTCACAGGGCTTGATGCCGTGTTGCTCGATGTTCCTTGTAGCATCGTAACTCTCGGAATTACATCTGTTCAGCGTTTTCAGGTAAATCAATCAATCAATCTTTATTTTCATTCTGTCAGTGATACAGAAAGAAGAACTGTGACAAAAAGCTGTTTTTCAGAACAGCTTGACTAGGCCACAGCCCCATGAAAAAATTTCGGAGCGGTAACAGCCCTACCGTAAAATAAATCAAAAATTGAAACTTAACAGACTATAGGGCACACACTAAGTAAAGGAAATGCTAAGGTAATACAGAAGGCAGTTTTTACACTCGTCAAAAATGAATACAAAACAGTTTCTTAGAAAAATGAATATCTGAAATGCTATCAAATTACAAAATGTGTAGAATAAATACACTGAATGTACAGGAAAATACAATATAGAAATCAATTTGTTACAGATAATTACATACAACCAGATGAAACAATTCAATACGGTTATGGATTTGATAAACGAGACAAAGTTTGTAGTATAACCAGTGTTAAGTAGTGGAAATACCAGAGTTATACATCACTGTGTATAACTTGCGGATATCCTGATATGAACAATCAAATAAGTCAAAATTGTTAAGGTCATAGTGATTGAGGAGGGACGGAAGAGTGTAAGACAAGCGCTCTTTTCCGAAGTTTAATCGTACTGTGTCTACTTCCCACTTTTCTCCATGACGCGTGGGATAATTTAAATGCCTACTTCTTAAATTGGCCAGAACACTCAAATTTGTTATGTTCTTACAA
This sequence comes from Amblyomma americanum, assembly GCA_030143305.2. Lineage (NCBI taxonomy): Eukaryota > Metazoa > Arthropoda > Arachnida > Ixodida > Ixodidae > Amblyomma > Amblyomma americanum. Next base: position 31,741 of record JARKHS020014819.1, on the reverse strand, counting down.
GTTTCAAATTTGAATTTTCTGCTTAACGTGTAATTTTATGTCTGGTGTATTTTAACTATTCCTGAAATGCAAAATAAAACAATAGTAGATGCTGCAAAAGGTGCATTGAAAATATGCCTAATACATTTTTTCTGAAACAAGTATATTTGATTTAAATTTGTGGCCGTCGTTGTACCCCATACTAGGTGGCAATAATTTAAATGAGAGCTAAAGAGCGAATGATAGAGTAGAAGCTTGATTCCTTTCGGAAGTAAGTATCGAAGGCGACCAATTACACCTGTCACCTGAGCTAATTTTTGCAGAACATGTCTTACGTGGTAATCCCAACTCATATTCGCGGAAAAAAATATGCCCAGACATTTAAAATGGTCAACTGTTTCAATAGTGTTAGTACTCAGTGCTATGTTTTCATGAGGTGGAATAATTTTATTTTTTGGTCGGAATATAACAGCTTTTGTTTTATTTTCCTTAATACGCAGAGCATTTGCCGCTGACCATCACTCTAGTGTTTTCATTGTGTGATTACAAGTTCTGATAAGCTCATGAATGTCATGCCCTGAAAAAAGTATGCTGGTATCATCAGCATATATTATGTATTTCGCCTCGCAATTTATATTTACAATTTCTTTAAGAAAGATATATAAATAATAGTGGGCCTAGAATACCGCACTGTGGTACTCCACACAGCAAAGGTTTCACTCCGGAAATAGAGTCGCTAATCTGAACGAGCTGCTGTCTGTTCGATAAATAAGAGTCGATAAGCGTTAGGGCTTGTCCACGAATACCATAGCAATGCAATTTCTTCAACAATATTTTATGGTTTACTAAATCAAAGGCCTTTGAAAAATCAATAATAATACCGAGAACGAGTGTCTTATTTTCAAATTGTTTAAGAATATACTCTTTTTGCTCCACGAGCGCCAGTTCAACTGATTTATTTTTCCGAAAACCAAATTTGTTAGGTGTAAATAAATTATATTTATCAATGAGACTTGAAAATCGAGTGTGCAGAATTTTTTCGAAGGCCTTTGAGAACACAGGCAAGATAGACACGGGTCTGTTTTGCCAAAGTTATTTCTGTCAACTTTTTTGTAAAGTACGGTCACTTTTGCTATTTGCATATTTAAAGGAAAAACAGAGTTAGTTAAACAAATGTTAAGGATAACGGCTAAAATCGGCGCGATAACACCAGACACCTCTTTGACAGGACGTATTTGAATTCCGTCGATATCACAACTGGCGCTATTTTTTATACTTTTTATTGTTGACAAGACTTCGTGGGCGGTGACAGGACACAAGTACAATGACCGAGCGTTGTGAGCACTTACGTATTCGCACGCATCATCCGGGGTTCCGGTCGTTTTCATACCAGTGAAAAAATTATTAAATGCGTCAGCCAAATTTGATCCACCCATATCTATACCGTCTACTTCTAGTTTGGAAACAGGGGCGGTACAATGGCCGCGATGAAGGAGTGCGTTTAATCTAGACCACAGTACATCAGAACGATTGCCAGGAACTTCAAGATATGTGGATTGATACTGAGTTCTCGCGAATCGCAGGCGTTTTGTAAGTTTGTTACGATAAGACTTGAAGGCCAGCTATTCCTCCAATAAATGAGTATGTAGAAATGTTTGGTAAAGTTTATCTCTTGTTTTCATTTGATGACGCATCTCCGGCGTTATCCATGGTTTTCGTGTTTTGCAATTTAATCTGCGCTCTTTTAACGAAAAATTCAAGTGATATAATCGCTTGAAAATTGTAATAAATTTATCGTAAGCATTGTTTGCGTCAAGAGATTTTCTTACATCGCTCCAATCTGCCTGCAATAGACTGTTACGAAATGCACTGAGCGCCACAGGTGTAATTAAATGAAACTTTATTATTCGAGGCTTTGCTCTACTTTGTGTCAATAGCTCCGCACATAAAAATATTGGAAGATGGTCACTGATACAACATGACAAAACACCTGACCTAATATTATTCTCAGACAAATTTGTAATAAAAAGATCTAGGACTCACCCGTATTCAAGTGCCACTCTCGTAGGTATGTTAATTGTAATTATGAAACCATTAGACAGTATGATAGTATTAAAGTCACGGCTAACAGAGCCTGTAGAACTGACGTCAATATTAAAGTCTCCATCAGCAATAATGTATACTTATTTTCGGCCATATATGAAGGGAATTGATCATAAAAATCAAGAAACTTTGCAATATCGCCATTTGGTGGACGATAACAAACTGAAAACACGTTATTGTTTGCACGTACAGAAAGCATTTCATAATCAGGATTTGTCTGGGTAAAATAATCGAATAGCTGACATTCAACGCTTTCGTAAACTAACAAAGCAATACCCCCACCACGGCCGTGCATGCGATTTAAATAAAATTTCCTCTAATTGGACAGTCTAAAGACGTCGCATTTGTTAGTGCTCCATGTTTCAGTCAGCATTATGGCGGAGTATTGGAATGAAAATTCAGTGAAAAACTCTTCTAGGCACGAGACTTTATTTCTATTCGACCTCGCATTTAGGTGCACGCATCTGCATGAATTAGGAGGTAGCCGACATACAATGTCGTCTAGGTCATTTGGCAGATAATAATAGCGATTTGTCATTGAAGTTACTTTCACAAAAGAACATAACGGTGATTAGCTTGTCTAGAGTCGGTTAAGGTCAGCATAGCTCCCAATGTGAACAGCACGTGCTCCTTTCGTCTTCCGCACCAGAGCCTTACCGTGGCTATACCAGACGTATTCTTAGCCTTCATCCTTAGCCATTTTCTTTTATTCACGGAGCAGTTCCCGGCAGTGCCGCGTCAGATTCTCTTGAATGAAAACCATCGGGTCAGACTGTTTCAGGTTACTTTTGTTCGTTAACCACGCATCCCTTATTTGTTGCTGAACAAAGTGAACAATTTTTCCTGGTTTTGTCTCTGGTCTTTCTGGTAGCCTATAAACAGATACCACGTCCTGTTCGACTACATAAGGAACTTTAAGTTTGTCAGCGACTGTGTTTAATGATGCAATCAGGTTTTTATGCGGCACTACACGGACCCCATGAATTTCCAAGTTCAGCCTTCTGCTTCTGTATTCCAGCTCATTTGTCTGTCGCTCAAGGTCACTTTGTGCGGTTGCGCGAGTAGCATCTTTTGGCTCCAGTTCTGCTACCTTCTTTCTTAGCTCTTTAATTTCATTGTCCTGGCCACTGATTGTTTTTCAAGATCGTCAAATTTGTTTGACATGAACTGTAGACTATGCTCCATCTTTTGAACCTTTTCTGTCAAAATCGGAAGACTATCAAGCTTCTTGTTAATGGAAGACAGAATTGCTTTCATATCTGAACTATCATGGTTATTACTTTCTACGGAAGCTGGTCCCGGACTACGGCAGGGCGGACACCGCCAGATTTCCTTCTGTGCAGCATTTTTACATTCGAAAGATTTTTCTGTGATTCCTGCACACTTTCCTAAATGATACATGCGACGACATGCGACGACATTCGCTACACTCTACAACACAGTCGTCAGATATAGACAGATGACATGTTGGACACAATATTGACATTGCAAGGAGCAAAATTTTTCGGCAGCAGAAGCAGCAACAGCACTATGCGAAAAGTGTTTGACTTAATTACTAACCTGCGACAACGTGAAGACAGTGCCGAAAATTAGCGGTGATTGCAGGGTGCTGCCGCCGCTGCCGAAATGACCGCCGCCGCAGGAAGGCACGCTATTTATCTTGATGTGGTCCGCTGAAAATGGCGCCTGCGCAGTAGTCCCGCAGTACGAGGCAGCCCGGTCAGGTTGGTCAAAGCTTCCGAAAATGTCGGCAGATGATCCTTCTTGCAGCTCACCACGATGGCGAAACTCGTCACGGGCCCAAGCGGCAGGCACTACTATGTCCGAAACCAGCGTCTATTCCTGCGACAACGTGGAGACAGTGCCGAAAATTAGCGGTGATTGCAGGGTGCTGCCGCCGCTGCCGAAAATGCAGCGTCGGTCATTGTCGGTAAAAAAAAATAAAAGGTCGTTGTCGGTAATCCAGGCGTTCACACGAGCAATGCAGCCAGATAGAACAAAACCAACAATCTGAACCAAAAAGACGAAATAGTTCTTCAACGTCATCTCGCTCAAAGCGCCACCATGCCCCGTTCCGAGGAACGTAGCTTGATTCTGTTTAAAGCAGTTTGACGTCGATGTCGCAGCGGCTCCCATGTTACTCCGAGGGCCGGGGAAAGCGGTGGACTGTTCCCACAGGGGCTCATGCCGTGTTGCTCAATGTCCCATCTAGCATCGTAACTTTCGGCATTACATCTGTTCAGCATTTTCAGGTCGCTGTCAGTAATCCAGGCGTTCTCGTGAGCAATACAGCCAGGTAGAACAAAACCAACAATCTGAACCAAAAAGACGAAATAGTTCCTCAACGTCATCTCGCTCACGGTTCCACCATGACCCATTCCGATGAACGGAGCGCGATTCTGTTGAAAGCAGTTTGACGCCGATGTTGCAGCGGCTCCCATTTACTCCGAGGGCAGTGGAGAGCAGTGGACCGTTCCCACAGGGGCTGATGCCGTGATCCTCGATGTTCCTTACAGCATCGTAACTCTCGGTATTAAAGCTGTATAGCGTTTTGAGGTTGCTGTCGGTAATCCAGGCGTTCACATGAGCAATGCATCCAAGGGGATAAAAAGCAACAATCTGAAATAAAAGACGAAATAATTCCTTAACGTCATCTCGCCCACGTTGCCACCATGTCCCGTTCCGATGTACGGAGCGTGACTCTGTTTAAAGCAGTTTGACGTCGATGTCGCACCGGCTCCCATGTTACTCCGAGGGCCGGGAACAGCAGTGTACCGTTCCCACAGCGGCTGATGCCGTGTTGCTCGATGTCCCTTGTAGCATCGTAACTTTCGGTATTACAGCTGTACACAGTTTTCAGGTCGCTGTCGGTAATCGAGGCGTTCTCGTCAGCAATGCAGCCAGATAGAAACACACATAACAATCTGAACCAAAAAGACGAAATAGTTCCTCAACGTCATCTCGTTCACGTTGCCACCATGCCCTATTCCGACGAACGGAGCGTGACTCTGTTTAAAGCAGTTTGACTTCGCTGTCGCAGCGGCTCCCGTGTTACTCCGATAGCCGTGAACAGCGGTGGACTGTTCCCAGAGGGGCTGATGCCGTGTTGCTCGATGTTCCTTGTAGCATCGTAACTCTCGGAGTTACATCTGTTCAGCGTTTTCAAGTCGCTGTTGGTAATCCAGGCCTTCTCATGAGCAATGCAGCCATGTGGAAAAAACCAACAATCTGAACTAAAAAGACGAAATAGTTCCTTAACGTCATCTCGCTCACGGTGCCACCATGTCCCATTCTAATGTACGGGGCGTGACTCTGTTTAAAGCAGTTTGACGTCGATGTTGCAGCGGCTCCCATGTTACTCCGAGGCCCCTGTACAGCGGTGGACTGTTCCCTCAGGGGTTGATGCCGTGTTGCTCGATGTTCCTTGTAGCATCGTAACTCTCGGAATTACATCTGTTCAGCGTATCAGGTCGCTGTCGGTAATCCAGGCCTTCTCATGAGCAATGCAGCCAGGTGGAACAAAACCAACAATCTCAACTGAAAAGACGAAATAGTTCCTCAACGTCATCTCGCTCATGGTGCCACCATGCCCCGTTACAATGAACGGAGCGTGACTATGTTTAAAGCATTTTGACGTCAATGTCGCAGCGGCTCCTATGTTGCTCCGAGGGCTTAGGAGAGCGGTGGACTGTTCCCACCGGGGCTGATGCCGTGTTGCTCGATGTTCCATGTAGCATCATAACTCTCGGAGTTACATCTCTTCAGCGTTTTCAGGTCGCTGTCGGTAATCCTGGCGTTCTCATGAGCAATGCAGCAAGGTAGAACAAAACCAACTATCTGAACCAAAAAGACGAAATAGTTCATCAACGTCATCTCGCTCACGGCGCCACCATGCTCCGTTCCGATGAACGGAGTGTGACTCTGTTTAAAGCAGTTTGACGTCGATGTCGCAGGGGCTCCCATGTTACTCCGAGGCCCGTGTACAGCGGTGGACCGTTCCCTCAGGGGTTGATGCCGTGCTGCTCGATGTTCCTTGTAGCATCGTAACTTTCGGTATTAAAGCTGTATAGCGTTTTGAGATCGCTGTCGGTAATCCAGGCGTTCACATGAGCAATACATCCATGGGGACAAAAAAGAAGAATCTGATTTAAAAGACGAAATAGTTCCTTAACGTCATCTCGCTCACGTTGCCACCATGTCCCGTTCCGATGTACGGAGCTGGACTATGTTTAAAGCAGTTTGACGTCGATGTCACACCGGCTCCCATGTTACTCCGAGGGCCGTGGACAGCAGTGTACCGTAGCCACAGCGGCTGATGCCGTGTTGCTCGATGTTCGTTGTAGCATCGTAATTCTCGGTATTACATCTGTTCAGCGTTTTCAGGTCGCTGTCGGTAATCCAGGCGTTCTCGTGAGCAATGCAGCCAGGTAGAACAAAACCAACAATCTGAACCAAAAACAAGAAAGAGTTTGTCATCGTCATGTCGCTCACGCTGCCACAATGTCCCGTTCCGATGAACGGGGCGTGACTCTGTTTTAATCAGTTTGACATCGATGTCGCAGCGGCTCCTATGTTACTCCGAGAACTGTTCCCACAGCGGCTGATGCCGTGTTGCTCGATGTCCCTTCTAGCATCGTAACTTTCGGCATTACATCTGTTCAGCATTTTCAGGTCGCTGTCAGTAATCCAGGCGTTCTCGTGAGCAATACAGCCAGGTAGAACAAAACCAACAATCTGAACCAAAAAGACGAAATAGTTCCTCAACGTCATCTCGCTCACGGTTCCACCATGACCCATTCCGATGAACGGAGCGTGATTCTGTTGAAAGCAGTTTGACGTCGATGTCGCAGCGGCTACCATTTACTCCGAGGGCTGTGGAGAGCGGTGGACCGTTCCCACAGGGGCTGATGCCGTGTTGCTCGATGTTCCTTGCTGCATCGTAACTCTCGGTATTAAAGCTGTATAGCGTTTTGAGGTCGCTGTCGGTAATCCAGGCGTTCACATGAGCAATGCATCCAGGGGGACAAAAAGCAACAATCTGAATTAAAAGACGAAATAGTTCCTTAACGTCATCTCGCTCACGTTGCCACCATGTCCCGTTCCGATGTACGGAGCGTGACTATGTTTATAGCAGTTTGACGTCGATGTCACACCGGCTCCCATGTTACTCCGAGGGCCGTGGACCAGTGTACCGTAGCCACAGCGGCTGATGCCGTGTTGCTCGATGTTCGTTGTAGCATCGTAATTCTCGGTATTACATCTGTTCAGCGTTTTCAGGTCGCTGTCGGTAATCCAGGCGTTCTCGTGAGCAATGCAGCCAGGTAGAACAAAACCAACAATCTGAACCAAAAACAAGAAAGAGTTTGTCATCGTCATGTCGCTCACGCTGCCACAATGTCCCGTTCCGATGAACGGGGCGTGACTCTGTTTTAATCAGTTTGACATCGATGTCGCAGCGGCTCCTATGTTACTCCGAGAACTGTTCCCACAGCGGCTGATGCCGTGTTGCTCGATGTCCCTTCTAGCATCGTAACTTTCGGCATTACATCTGTTCAGCATTTTCAGGTCGCTGTCAGTAATCCAGGCGTTCTCGTGAGCAATACAGCCAGGTAGAACAAAACCAACAATCTGAACCAAAAAGACGAAATAGTTCCTCAACGTCATCTCGCTCACGGTTCCACCATGACCCATTCCGATGAACGGAGCGTGATTCTGTTGAAAGCAGTTTGACGTCGATGTCGCAGCGGCTACCATTTACTCCGAGGGCTGTGGAGAGCGGTGGACCGTTCCCACAGGGGCTGATGCCGTGTTGCTCGATGTTCCTTGCTGCATCGTAACTCTCGGTATTAAAGCTGTATAGCGTTTTGAGGTCGCTGTCGGTAATCCAGGCGTTCACATGAGCAATGCATCCAGGGGGACAAAAAGCAACAATCTGAATTAAAAGACGAAATAGTTCCTTAACGTCATCTCGCTCACGTGGCCATCATGTCTAGTTCCGATGTACGGAGCGTGACTCTGTTTAAAGCAGTTTGACGTCGATGTCGCAACGGCTCCCATGTTACTCCGAGGGCCGTGGACAGCAGTGTACCGTTCCCACAGTGGCTGATGCCGTGTTGCTCGATATTCCTTGTAGCATCGTAACTCTCGGTAATAAACCTGTTCAGCGTTTTCAGGTCGCTGTCGGTAATCTAGGCGTTCTCGTGAGCAATGCAGCCAGGTAGAACAAAACCAACAATCTGAACCAAAAAGAAGAAATAGTTGCTCATCGTCATGTCGCTCACGCTGCCACCATGTCCCGTTCCGATGAACGGAGCGTGAGTTTTTTTAAAGCAGTTTGACGTCGATGTTGCATCGGCTCCCATGTTACTCCGAGGGCCGAGGACAGCAGTGGGCCTTTCCCATAGGGGCTGATGCCGTGTTGCACGATGTTGCTTGTACCATCGTAACTCTCGGTATTACAGCTGTACAGCGTTTTCAAGTCGCTGTCGGTAATCCAGGCGTTCTCGTGAGCAATGCAGCCAGGTAGAACAAAACCAACAATCTGAACCAAAAAGAAGAAATAGTTGCTCATCGTCATGTCGCTCACGCTGCCACCATGTCCTGTTCCGATGAACGGAGCGTGACTCTGTTTAAAGCAGTTTGACGTCGATGTCCCAGCGGCTTCCAAGTTACTCCTACGGCCTTCGACAGCAGTGTACCGTTCCTACAGGGGCTGATGCCGTGTTGCTCGATGTTGATTGTAGCATCGTAACTATCGGTATTAAAGCTGTACAGTGTTTTGATGTCGCTGTCGGTAATCGAGGCGTTATCATGATCAATCCAGCCAGGTAGAACAAAACAAAAAAGACGAAATAGTTTAACGTCATGTCGCTCACGGTGCCACCATGCCCCGTTCCGATGAACGGAGTGTGACTCCGTTTAAAGCAGTTTGACGTCGATGTCGCAGCGGCTCCCATGTTACCCCGAGGGCCGTGGACAGCAGTGTACCGTTCCCACAGGCGCTGATGCCGTTTTGCGCGATGTTCCTTGTAGCATCGTAACTCTCGGTATTACACTTTTTCAGCATTTTCAGGGCGCTTAAAGTAATCCAGGCGTTCTCGCGACCGATACAGCCAGGTAGAACAAAGCCAACAATCTGAACCAAAAAGACGAAATAGTTCCTCAACGTCATCTTCTCACGATGCCACCATGCCCAGTTCAGATGAAAGGAGCGTGAATCTGTTTAAAGCAGTTTGATGTCGATGTCGCAGCGGCTTCCATGTTTCTCCGAGAACTGTTCCCACAGGGGCTGATGCCGTGTTGCTCGATGTTCCATGTAGCATCGAAACTCTCGGAGTTACATCTGTTCAGCGTTTTCAGGTCGCTTTCGGTAATCCAGGCGTTCTCATGAGCAATGCAGCAAGGTAGAACAAAACCAACAATCTTAACGAAAAAGACGAAATATTTCCTCAACATCATCTCGCTCACGGCGCCACCATGTCCCGTTTCGATGTACGGAGCGTGACTCTGTTTAAAGCAGTTTGACGTCGATGTCGCAGCGGCTCCCATGTTACACCGAGGGCCGGGGACAGCGGTGACCTGTTCCCACAGGGGCTGATGCCGTGTTGCTCGATGATCCTTGTAGCATCGTAACTCTCGGAGTTACGTCTATGTATTGTTTAGAGGCCGTGGTCGGTAATCCAGGCGTTCTCATTAGCAATGCAGCCAGGTATAACAAAACAAACAATCTGAACTAAAAATACGAAATAGTTAATCAACGTCATCTCTCTCACGGTGCCACCATGCCCCGCTCCGATGAACGGAGTGTGACTCTGTTTAAAACAGTTTGACGTCTCTGTCGCAGTGGCTCCCGTGTTACTCCGAGGGCCGTGGACAGCAGTGTACCGTTCTCACAGGGGCTGATGGCGTGTTGGTCGATGTCTCTTGTAGCATCGTAAATCTCGGAGTTACATCTGTTCAGTTTTATAGGTGGCTGTCGGTAATCCAGACGTTTTATGAGCAATGCAGCAAGGTAGAACAAAACCAACAATCGAACCAAAAAGACGAAATAGTTCCTCAACGTCATCTCGCTCACGGTGCCACCATGACCCATTTCGATGAACGGAGCGCGATTCTGTTGAAAGCAGTTTGACGTCGATGTTGCAGCGGCTCCCATGTTACTCCGAGGGCCGTGTACAGCAGTGTATCGATCCCACAAGGGCTGATGCCGTGTTTCTCTATGCTCCTTGTAGCATCTCAACTCTCGGTATAACTTCTGTTCAGCGTTTTCAGGTCGCTGTTAGTAATCCAGGCGTTCTTGTGACCAATGCAGCCAGGTAGAACAAAGCCAACAATATGAACCAAGAAGACGATATAGTTTCTCAACGTCACCTCGCTCACGGTGCCACCATGCCCTGTTCAGACGAACAGAGCGTGACTCTGTGTTAAGCAGTTTGACGTCGATGTCGCAGCGGCTCCCATGTTACTCCGAGAACTGTTCCCACAGCGGGTGATGCCGTGTTGCTCGATGTCCCTTGTAGCATCGTAACTCTCGGTATTACATCTGTTCAGCATTTTCAGGTCGGTGTCAGTAATCCAGGCGTTCTCATGAGCTATACAGCCAGGTAGATCAAAACATACAATCTGAATCAAAAAGACGAAATAGTTCCTCAACATCATCTCGCTCACGGTGCCACCATGACCCATTCCGATGAACGGAGCGCGATTCTGTTGAAAGCAGTTTGACGTCGATGTTGCAGCGGCCCCCATTTACTCCGAGGGCAGTGGAGAGCAGTGGACCGTTCCCACAGGGGCCGATGGCTGATCCTCGATGTTCCTTACAGCATCGTAACTCTCGGTAATAAAGCTGTATAGCGTTTTGAGGTCGCTGTCGGTAATCCAGGCGTTCACATGAGCAATGCATCCAAGGGGATAAAAAGCAACAATCTGAATTAAAAGACGAAATAGTTCCTTAACGTCATCTCGCCCACGTTGCCACCGTGTCCCGTTCCGATGTACGGAGCGTGACTCTGTTTAAAGCAGTTTGACGTCGATGTCGCAGCGGCTCCCATGTTACTCCGAGGGCAGGGAACAGCAGTGTACCGTTCCCACAGCGGCTGATGCCGTGTTGCTCGATGTCCCTTGTAGCATCGTAACTTTCGGTATTACAGCTGTACACCGTTTTCAGGTCGCTGTCGGTAACCGAGGCGTTCTCGTCAGGAATGCAGCCAGATAGAAACACAAATAACAATCTGAACCAAAAAGACGAAATAGTTCCTCAACGTCATCTCGTTCACGGTGCCACCATGCCCTATTCCGACGAACGGAGCGTGACTCTGTTTAAAGCAGTTTTACGTCGCTGTCGAAGCGGCTCCCGTGTTACTCCGATAGCCGTGAACAGCGGTGGACTGTTCCCAGAGTGGCTGATGCCGTGTTGCTCGATGTTCCTTGTAGCATCGTAACTCTCGGAGTTACATCTGTTCAGCGTTTTCAAGTCGCTGTTGGTAATCCAGGCCTTCTCATGAGCAATGCAGCCATGTGGAAAAAACCAACAATCTGAACTAAAAAGACGAAATAGTTCCTTAACGTCATCTCGCTCACGGTGCCACAATGTCCCGTTCCAATGTACGGGGCGTGACTCTGTTTAAAGCAGTTTGACGTCGATGTTGCAGCGGCTCCCATGTTACTCCGAGGCCCCTGTACAGCGGTGGACTGTTCCCTCAGGGGTTGATGCCGTGTTGCTCGATGTTCCTTGTAGCATCGTAACTCTCGGAATTACATCTGTTCAGCGTATCAGGTCGCTGTCGGTAATCCAGGCCTTCTCATGAGCAATGCAGCCAGGTGGAACAAAACCAACAATCTCAACTGAAAAGACGAAATAGTTCCTCAACGTCATCTCGCTCATGGTGCCACCATGCCCCGTTACAATGAACGGAGCGTGACTGTGTTTAAAGCATTTTGACGTCAATGTCGCAGCGGCTCCTATGTTGCTCCGAGGGCTTAGGAGAGCGGTGGACTGTTCCCACCGGGGATGATGCCGTGTTGCTCGATGTTCCATGTAGCATCATAACACTCGGAGTTACATCTCTTCAGCGTTTTCAGGTCGCTGTCGGTAATCCTGGCGTTCTCATGAGTAATGCAGCAAGGTAGAACAAAACCAACTATCTGAACCAAAAAGACGAAATAGTTCATCAACGTCATCTCGCTCACGGCGCCACCATGCTCCGTGCCGATGAACGGAGTGTGACTCTGTTTAAAGCAGTTTGACGTCGATGTCGCAGGGGCTCTCATGTTACTCCGAGGCCCGAGTACAGCGGTGGACCGTTCCCTCAGGGGTTGATGCCGTGCTGCTCGATGTTCCTTGTAGCATCGTAACTCTCGGAATTGCATCTGTTCAGCGTATCAGGTCGCTGTCGGTAATCCAGGCCTTCTCATGAGCAATGCAGCCAGGTGGAACAAAACCAACAATCTCAACTGAAAAGACGAAATAGTTCCTCAACGTCATCTCGCTCATGGTGCCACCATGCCCCGTTACAATGAACGGAGTGTTACTCTGTTTAAAGCTGTTAGACGTCGATGTCGCAGCGGCTCCCGTGTTACTCCGAGGGCCATGGACAGCGGTAGACTGTTCCCATAGAGGCTGATCCCGTGTTGCTCGATGTTACTTGTAGCATCGTAACTCTCGGAGTTACATCTGTTCAGCGTATTCAGGTCGCTGTCGGTAATCCAGGCGTTCTCATGAGCAATGCAGCCATGTGGAAAAAACCAACAATCTGAACTAAAAAGACGAAATAGTTCCTTAACGTCATCTCGCTCACGGTGCCACCATGTCCCGTTCCAATGTACGGGGCGTTACTCTGTTTAAAGCAGTTTGACGTCGATGTTGCAGCGGCTCCCATGTTACTCCGAGGCCCCTGTACAGCGGTGGACTGTTCCCTCAGGGGTTGATGCAGTGTTGCTCGATGTTCCTTGAGCATCGTAACTCTCGGAATTACATCTGTTCAGTGTATCAGGTCGCTGTCGGTAATCCAGGCCTTCTCATAAGCAATGCAGCCAGGTGGAACAAAACCAACAATCTCAACTGAAAAGACGAAATAGTTCCTCAACGTCATCTCGCTCATGGTGCCACCATGCCCCGTTACAATGAACGGAGCGTGACTATGTTTAAAGCATTTTGACGTCAATGTCGCAGCGGGTCCTATGTTGCTCCGAGGGCTTAGGAGAGCGGTGGACTGTTCCCACCGGGGCTGATGCCGTGTTGCTCGATGTTCCATGTAGCATCATAACTCTCGGAGTTACATCTCTTCAGCGTTTTCAGGTCGCTGTCGGTAATCCTGGCGTTCTCATGAGCAATGCAGCAAGGTAGAACAAAACCAACTATCTGAACCAAAAAGACGAAATAGTTCATCAACGTCATCTCGCTCACGGCGCCACCATGCTCCGTTCCGATGAACGGAGTGTGACTCTGTTTAAAGCAGTTTGACGTCGATGTCGCAGGGGCTCTCATGTTACTCCGAGGCCCGAGTACAGCGGTGGACCGTTCCCTCAGGGGTTGATGCCGTGCTGCTCGATGTTCGTTGTAGCATCGTAACTCTCGGAATTGCATCTGTTCAGCGTATCGGGTCGCTGTCGGTAATCCAGGCCTTCTCATGAGCAATGCAGCCAGGTGGAACAAAACCAACAATCTCAACTGAAAAGACGAAATAGTTCCTCAACGTCATCTCGCTCATGGTGCCACCATGCCCCGTTACAATGAACGGAGCGTGACTCTGTTTAAAGCTGTTAGACGTCGATGTCGCAGCGGCTCCCGTGTTACTCCGAGGGCCATGGACAGCGGTAGACTGTTCCCATAGAGGCTGATCCCGTGTTGCTCGATGTTACTTGTAGCATCATAACTCTCGGAGTTGCATCTCTTCAGCGTTTTCAGGTCGCTGTCGGTAATCCAGGCGTTCTCATGAGCAATGCAGCCAGGATGAACAAAACAAACAATCTTAACTAAAAAGACGAAATAGTTCATCAACGTCATCTCGATCACGGCGCCACCATACTCCGTTCCGATGAACGGAGTGTGACTCTGTTTAAAGCAGTTTGACGTCGATGTCCCAGGGGCTCTTATGTTACTCCGAGGCCCGTGTACAGCGGTGGACCGTTCCCTCAGGGGTTGATGCCGTGCTGCTCGATGTTCCTTGTAGCATCGTAACTCTCGGAATTGCATCGGATCAGTGTTTTCAGGTCGTGGTCGATAATCCAGGCGTTCTCATGACCAATGCAGCCTGGTATAACAAAACCAACAATCTGAACTAAAAATATGAAATAGTTCCTCAATGTCATCTCGCTCACGGTGCCACCATGCCCTGTTCCGATGTACGCAGCGTGACACTGTTTAAAGCAGTTTGACGTCGGGGTCGCAGCGGCTCCCATGTTACTCCGAGGGCCGTGGACAGCAGTGTACCGTTCCCACAAGGGTTGATGCCGTGTTGCTCGATGCTCCCTGTAGCATCGCAACTTTCGGTATTGCATCTTCTCAGCATTTTCAGGTCGCTGTCAGTAATCCAGGCGTTCTCGCGACCGATGCAGCCAGGTAGAAAAAAGCCAACAAGCTGAACCAAAAAGACGAAATAGTTCCTCAACGTAATTACGCTCACGGTGCCTCCATGCCCTGTTCAGATGAACTGAGCGTGAATCTGTTTAAAGCAGTTTGACTTCGATGTCGCAGCGGCTCCCATGTTACTCCAAGAACTCATCCCACAGGGGCTGATGCCGTGTTGCTCGATGTTCCTTGTAGCATCGTAACTCTCGCTATTACATCTGTACAGCATTTTCAGGTCGCTGTCAGAAATCCAGGCGTTTTCAAGAGCAATGCAGCCAGGTAGAACAAAACCAACAATATGAAGCAAAAAGACGAAATGGTTCCTATACGTCATCTCGCTCACCATGCCACCATGGCCCGTTCCGATGAACGGAGCGTGATTCTGTTGAAACCAGTTTGACGTCGATGTCGCAGCGGCTCCCATGTTACTCCGCGGGCTGTGGAGAGCGGTGGACTGTTCCCGCCGGGGCTGATGCCGTGTTGCTCGATGTTCCTTGTAAAAACGTAACTCTCGGAGATACATCTTTTCAGCGTTTTCAGGTCGCTAACGGTAATCCAGGAGTTCTCATGAGCAATGCAGCCAGGTGGAACAAAACCAACAATCTGAACCAAAATGACGAAATAGTTTCTCAACGTCATCTCGCTCACGGTGCCACCATGCCCCGTTCCGATGAACGGTGAGTGACTGGGTTTAATGCAGTTTGACGTCGCTGTCGCAGCGGCTCCCATGTTACTCCGAGGGCCGAGGACAGCGGGGGACTGTTGCCTCAGGGGCTGATGCCACGTTGCTCGATGTTCCTTGTAGCATCGTAGCTCTCGGTGTTACATCTGTTCAGCGTTTTCAGGTCGCTGTTAGTAATCCAGGCGTTCTCGTGAACGATGCAGCCAGGTAGAACAAAGCCAACAATCTGAACCAAAAAGACGAAATAGTTCCTATATGTCATCTCGCTCACCATGCCACCATGGCCCGTTCCGAGGAACGGAGCGTGATTCTGTTGAAAGCAGCTTGACGTCGATGTCGCAGCGGCTCCCATGTTACTCCGAGGGGGCTGTGGAGAGCGGTGGACTGTTCCCGCCGGGGCTGATGCCGTGTTGCTCGATGTTCCTAGTAACAACGTAACTCTCGGAGATACATCTGTTCAGCGTTTTCAGGTCGCTATCGGTAATACAGGAGTTCTCATGAGCAATGCAGCCAGGTGGAACAAAACCAACAATCTGAACCAAAAAGACAAAATAGTACCTCAACGTCATCTCTCTCACGGTGCCACCATGCCCCGTTCCAATGAACAGTGAGTGACTCGGTTTCAAGCAGTTTGACGTCGATGTCGCAGCGGCTCCCATGTTACTCCGAGGCCCGTGTACAGCGGTGGACTGTTCCCGCCGGGGCTGATGCCGTGTTGCTCGATGTTCCTTGTAAAAACGTAACTCTCGGAGATACATCTGTTCAGCGTTTCCAGGTCGCTATCGCTAATCCAGGAGTTCTCATGAGCAATGCAGCCAGGTGGAACAAAACCAACAATCTGAACCAAAAAGACGAAATAGTTCCTCAACGTCGTCTCGCTCACGGTGCCACCATGCCCCGTTCTGATGAACGGTGAGTGACTCGGTTTAAAACAGTTTGACGTCGCTGTCGCAGCGGCTCCCATGTTACTCCAAGGGCCGAGGACAGCGGTGGACTGTTGCCACAGGGGCTGATGCCGCGTTGCTCGAAGTTCTTTGTAGCATCGTAACTCTCGGAGTTACGTCTGTTTAGTGTTTTCAGGTCGCTTTTGGTAATCCAGTGGTTCTCATGAGCAATGCAGCCAGGTAGAACAAAACCATCAATCAGAACCAAAAAGACCAAATAGTTCCTAAACGTCATCTCGCTCACGGTGCCACCATGCCCCGTTACAATGAAGCGAGCGTGACTATGTTTAAAGCATTTTGAAGTCAATGTCGCAGCGGCTCCTATGTTACTCCGAGGGCTGAGGAGAGCGGTGGACTGTTCCCACAGGGGCTGATGACGCGTTGCTCGATGTTCCTTGTAGTATCGTAACTCTCGGAGTTATGTCTCTTTAGTGTTTTCAGGTCGTGGTCGGGAATCCAGGCGTTCTCATGAGCAATGCAGCCAGGTATATCAAAACCATCAATCGGAACTAAAAATACGAAATAGTTCCTCAACCTCATCTCGTTCACGGGGCCACCATGCCCTGTTCAGATGAACGGGGCGTGAACTTGTTAAAATCAGTTTGACTTCGATGTCGCCGCTGCTCCCATGTTACTCCGAGAACTGTTCCCACAGGGGCTGATGCCGTGTTGCTCGATGTTTTTGTAGCACCGTAACTCTCGCTATTACATCTGTACAGCATTTTCAGGTCGCTGTCGTTAATCCAGGCGTTCTCATGAGTAATGCAGCCAGGATGAACAAAACAAACAATCTGAACCAAAACGACGAAATAGTTCCTCAACGTCATCTCGCTCAAGGCGCCACCATGCCCCGTTCCTATGAACGGAGCGTGACTTTGTTTAAAGCAATTTGACCTCGATGTCGCAGCGCCTCCCATGTTACTCCGAGGGCCGTGGACAGCACTGTACCGTTCCCAGAGGGGCTGATGCCGTGTTGCTCGATGTTCCTTGTAGCATCGTAACTCTCGGTATTACATCTGTTCAGCGATTTCACGTCGCTGTCAGTAATCCAGGCGTTCTCGTGACCGATGCAGCCAGGTAGAACAAAGTCAACAATCTGAACCAAAAAGACGAAATAGTTCCTCAGCGTGATCTCGCTCACGGTGCCACCATGCCCTGTTCAGATGTACAGAGCGTGACTCTGTTTTAGGCAGTTTGACGTCGATGTCGCAGCGGCTCCCATGTTACTCCGAGAATTGTTCCCATTGGCGCTGATGCCGTGTTGCTCGATGTTCCTTGCAGCATCGTAACTCTCGGAGTTACATCTGTTCAGCGTTTATAGGTCGTTGTCGGTAATTCATGCGTTCACACGAGCAATGCAGCCAGATAGAACAAAACCAACAATCTGAACTAAAAAGAAGAAATAGTTCCTCAACCTCATCTCGTTCACGGGGCCACCATGCTTTGTTCCGATGTACGAAGCGTAACTCTGTTTAGAGCCGTTTGATGTCGCTGTCGCAGCGGCTCCCATGTTACTCCGAGAGCCGAGGACAGCGGTGGACTGATGCCACAGGGTCTGATGCCGCGTTGCTCGAAGTTCCTTGTAGCATCGTAACTCTCGGAGTTACGTCTGTTTAGTGTTTTCAGGTCGCGGTTGATAATCCAGGCATTTTCATGAGCAATGCCGCCTGGTATAACAAAACCAAGAATCTGAACTAAAAATATGAAATAGTTCCTCAACGTGATCTCGCTCACGGTGCCACCATACCCCGTTCCGATGAACAGTGAGTGACTCGGTTTCAAGCAGTTTGACGTCGATGTCGCAGCAGCTCCCATGTTACTCCGAGGCCCATGTACAGCGGTGGACTGTTCCCTCAGGGGTTGATGCCATGTTTCTCGATGTTCTTTGTAACAACGTAACTCTCGGAGATACATCTGTTCAGCGTTTTCAGGTCGCTATCGGTAATCCAGGAGTTCTCATGAGCAATGCAGCCAGGTAGAACAAAGCCAACAATCTGAACCAAAAAGACGAAATAGTTCCTCAACGTCATCTCGCTCACGGTGCCACCATGCCCTGTTCAGATGTACAGAGCCTGACTCTTTTTTAAGCAGTTTGACGTCGATGTCGCAGAGGCTCCAATGTTACTACGAGAACTGTTCCTGCAGGGGCTCATGCCGTGTTGCTCGATGTTCCTTGTAGCGTAGTAACTCTCGGTATTACATCTGTTCAGCGTTTACAGGTCGCTGTCGGTGATCCAGGCGTTCTTGTGAGCAATGCAACCAGGTGAAACAAAACCAACAATCTGAACCAAAAAGACGAAATTGCTGCTAAACGTCAATTTGCTCACGGTGAAAAATTTTCCCCGTTCCGATGAACGGAGCGTGACTCTGTTTAAAGAAGTTTGGCGTCGATGTAGAAGTGGCTCCCATGTTACTCCGAGGGCCGTGGACAGCGGTGGACTGTTCTCACAGGGCTTGATGCCGTGTTGCTCGATGTTCCTTGTAGCATCGTAACTCTCGGAGTTACATCTGTTCAGCGTTTTCAGGTCAATCAATCAATCAATCTTTATATTCATTCTGTCAGTGATACAGAAAGAAGGACTGTGACAAAAAGTTGTTTTTCAGAACAGCTTGACTAGGCCACAGCCCCATGAAAAAATTTCGGAGCGGTAACAGCCCTACCGTAAAATAAATCAAAAATTGAAACTTAACAGACTATAGGGCACACACTAAGTAAAGGAAATGCTAAGGTAATACAGAAGGCAGTTTTTACAGTCGTCAAAATTGAATACAAAACAGTTTCTTAGAAAAATGAATATCTGAAATGCTATCAAATTACAAAATGTGTAGAATAAATACACTGAATGTGCAGGAAAATACAATATAGAAATCAATTTGTTACAGATAATTACATACAACCAGATGAAACAATTCAATACGGTTATGGATTTCATAAACGAGACAAAGTTTGTAGTATAACCAGTGTTAAGTAGTGGAAATATCAGAGTTATACATCACTGTGTATAACTTGCGGATATCCTGATATGAACAATCAAATAAGTCAAAATTGTTAAGGTCATAGTGATTGAGGAGAGACGGAAGAGTGTAAGACAAGCGCTCTTTTCCGAAGTTTAATCGTACTGTGTCTACTTCCCACTTTTCTCCATGACGCGTGGGATAATTTAAATGCCTACTTCTTAAATTGGCCAGAACACGCAAATTTGTAATGTTCTTACAAGTTTCTAATTTGAATTTTCTGCTTAACGTGTAATTTTATGTCTGGTGTATTTTAACTATTCCTGAAATGCAGAATAAAACATTAGTAGATGCTGCAAAAGGTGCATTGAAAATATGCCTAATACATTTTTTCTGAAACAAGTATATTTGATTTAGATTTGTGGCCGTCGTTGTACCCCATACTAGGTGGCAATAATTTAAATGAGAGCTAAAGAGCGAATGATAGAGTAGAAGCTTGATTCCTTTTGGAAGTAAGTATCGAAGGCGACCAATTACACCTGTCACCTGAGCTAATTTTTGCAGAACATGTCTTACGTGGTAATCCCAACTCATATTCGCGGAAAAAAATATGCCCAGACATTTAAAATGGTCAACTGTTTCAATAGTGTTAGTACTCAGTACTATGTTTTCATGAGGTGGAATAATTTTATTTTTTGGTCGGAATATAACAGCTTTTGTTTTATTTTCCTTAATACGCAGAGCATTTGCCGCTGACCATCTCTCTAGTGTTTTCATTGTGTGATTACAAGTTCTGATATGCTCATGAATGTCATGCCCTGAAAAAAGTATGCTGGTATCATCAGCATATATTATGTATTTCGCCTCGCAATTTATATTTACAATTTCTTTGAGATAGATATAAATAATAGTGGGCCTAGAATACCGCACTCTGGTACTCCACACAGCAAAGGTTTCACTCCGGAAATAGAGTCGCTTATCTGAACGACCTGCTGTCAGTTCGATAAATAAGAGTCGATAAGCGTTAGGGCTTGTCCACGAATACCATAGCAATGCAATTTCTTCAACAATATTTTATGGTTTACTAAATCAAAGGCCTTTGAAAAATCAATAATATTACCGAGAACGAGTGTCTTATATTCAAATTGTTTAAGAATATACTCTTTTTGCTCCACGAGCGCCAGTTCAACTGATTTATTTTTCCGAAAACCAAATTGGTTAGGTGTAAATAAATTATATTTATCAATGAGACTTGAAAATCGAGTGTGCAGAATTTTTTCGAAGGCCTTTGAGAACACAGGCAAGATAGACACGGGTCTGTAATTGCCAAAGTTATTTCTGTCAACTTTTTTGTAAAGTACGGTCACTTTTGCTATTTGCATATTTAAAGGAAAAACAGAGTTAGTTAAACAAGTGTTAAAGATAACGGCTAAAATCGGCGCGATAACACCAGACACCTCTTTGACAGGACGTATTTGAATTCCGTCGATATCACAACTGGCGCTATTTTTTATACTTTTTATTGTTGATAAGACTTCGTGGGCGGTGACAGGACACAAGTACAATGACCGAGCGTTGTGAGCACTTACGTATTCGCACGCATAAACCGGGGTTCCGGTCGTTTTCATACCAGTGAAAAAATTATTAAATGCGTCAGCCAAATCTGAACCACCCATATCTATACCGTCTACTTCTAGTTTGGAAACAGGGGCAGTACAATGGCCGCGATGAAGGAGTGTGTTTAATCTAGACCACAGTACATCAGAACGATTGCCAGGTACTTCAAGATATGTGGATTGATACTGAGTTCTCGCGGATCGCAGGCGTTTTGTAAGTTTGTTACGATAAGACTTGAAGGCCAGCCAGTCCTCCAGTAAATGAGTATGTAGAAATGTTTGGTAAAGTTTATCTCTTGTTTTCATTTGATGACGCATCTCCGGCGTTATCCATGGTTTTCGTGTTTTGCAATTTAATCTGCGCTCTTTTAACGAAAAATTCAAGTGATATAATCGCTTGAAAATTGTAATAAATTTATCGTAAGCATTGTTTGCGTCAAGAGATTTTCTTACATCGCTCCAATCTGCCTGCAATAGACTGTTACGAAATGCACTGAGCGCCACAGGTGTAATTAACTGAAACTTTATTATTCGAGGCTTTGCTCTACTTTGTGTCAATAGCTCCGCACATAAAAATATTGGAAGATGGTCACTGATACAACATGACAAAACACCTGACCTAATATTATTCTCAGACAAATTTGTAATAAAAAGATCTAGGACTGACCCGTATTCAAGTGCCACTCTCGTGGGTATGTTAATTGTAATTATGAAACCATTAGACAGTATGATAGTATTAAAGTCACGGCTAACAGAGCCTGTAGAACTGACGTCAATATTAAAATCTCCCCCAGCAATTAATGTATACTTATTATATGAAAGGAATTTATCATAAAAATGAAAAAACTTTGCAATATCGCCATTTGGTGGACGATAACAAACTGAAAACACGTTATTGTTTGCACGTACACAAAGCATTTCATAATCAGGATTTGTCTGGGTAAAATAATCGAATAGCTGACATTCAACGCTTTCGTAAACTAACAAAGCAATACCCCCACCACGGCCGTGCAGCGATTTAAATAAAATTTCCTCTAATTGGACAGTCTAAAGACGTAGCATTTGTTAGTGCTCCATGTTTCAGTCAGCATTATGGCGGAGTATTGGAATGAAAATTCAGTGAAAAACACTTCTAGGCACGAGACTTTATTTCTAATCGACCTCGCATTTAGGTGCACGCATCTGCATGAATTTGGAGGTAGCCGACATACAATGTCGTCTAGGTCATTTGGCAGATAATAATAGTGATTTGTCATTGAAGTTACTTTCACAAAAGGACATAACGGTGATTAGCTTGTCTAGAGTCGGTTAAGGTCTGCATAGCTCCCAATGTGAACAGCACGTGCTCCTTTCGTCTTCCGCACCAGAACCTTACCGTGGCTATACCAGACGTATTCGTAGCCTTCAGCCTTAGCCATTTTCTTTTATTCACGGAGCAGTTCCCGGCAGTGCCGCGCCAGATTCTCTTGAATGAAAACCATCGGGTCAGACTGTTTCAGGTTACTTTTGTTCGTTAACCACGCATCCCTTATTTGTTGCTGAACAAAGCGAACAATTTTTCCTGGTTTTGTCTCTGGTCTTTCTGGTAGCCTATAAACAGATACCACGTCCTGTTCGACTACATGAGGAACTTTAAGTTTGTCAGCGACTATGTTTAATGATGCAATCAGGTTTTCATGCGGCACTACACGGACCCCATGAATTTCCAAGTTCAGCCTTCTGCTTCTGTATTCCAGCTCATTTGTCTGTCGCTCAAGATCACTTCGTGCGGTTGCGCGAGTAGCATCTTTTGGCTCCAGTTCTGCTACCTTCTTTCTTAGCTCTTTAATTTCATTGTCCTGGCGACTGATTGTTTTTCAAGATCGTCAAATTTGTTTGACATGAACTGTAGACTATGCTCCATCTTTTGAACCTTTTCTGTCAAAATCGGAAGACTTTCAAGCTTCTTGTTAATGGAAGACAGAATTGCTTTCATATCTGAACTATCATGGTTATTACTTTCTACGGAAGCTGGTCCCGGACTACGGCAGGGCGGACACCGCCAAATTTCCTTCTGTGCAGCATTTTTACTTTCGAAAGATTTTTCTGTGATTCCTGCACACTTTCCTAAAAGATACATGCGACGACATTCGCTACACTCTACAACACAGTCGTCAGATATAGACAGATGACATGTTGGACACAATATTGACATTGCAAGGAGCAAAATTTTTCGGCAGCAGAAGCAGCAACAGCACTATGCGAAAAGTGTTTGAATTAATTACTAACCTGCGACAACGTGAAGACAGTGCCGAAAATTAGCGGTGATTGCAGGGTGCTGCCGCCGCTGCCGAAATGACCGCCGCCGCAGGAAGGCACGCTATTTATCTTGATGTGGTCCGCTGAAAATGGCGCCTGCGCAGTAGTCCCGCAGTACGAGGCAGCCCGGTCAGGTTGGTCAAAGCTTCCGAAAATGTCGGCAGATGATCCTTCTTGCAGCTCACCACGATGGCGAAACTCGTCACGGGCCGAAGCGGCAGGCACTACTATGTCCGAAACCAGCGTCTATTCCTGCGACAACGTGGAGACAGTGCCGAAAATTAGCGGTGATTGCAGGGTGCTGCCGCCGCTGCCGAATATGCAGCGTCGGTCATTGTCGGTAAAAAAAAAATAAAAGGTCGTTGTCGGTAATCCAGGCGTTCACACGAGCAATGCAGCCAGATAGAACAAAACCAACAATCTGAACCAAAAAGACGAAATAGTTCCTCAACGTCATCTCGCTCAAAGCGCCACCATGCCCCGTTCCGATGAACGTAGCTTGATTCTGTTTAAAGCAGTTTGACGTCGATGTCGCAGCGGCTCCCATGTTACTCCGTGGGCCGGGGAAAGCGGTGGACTGTTCCCCCAAGGGCTCATGCCGTGTTGCTCGATGTCCCATCTAGCATCGTAACTTTCGGCATTACATCTGTTCAGCATTTTCAGGTCGCTGTCAGTAATCCAGGCGTTCTCGTGAGCAATACAGCCAGGTAGAACAAAACCAACAATCTGAACCAAAAAGACGAAATAGTTCCTCAACGTCATCTCGCTCACGGTTCCACCATGACCCATTCCGATGAACGGAGCGTGATTCTGTTGAAAGCAATTTGACATCGATGTCGCAGCGGCTACCATTTACTCCGAGGGCTGTGAAGAGAGGTGGACCGTTCCCACAGGGGCTGATGCCGTGTTGCTCGATGTTCCTTGCAGCATCGTAACTCTCGGTATTAAAGCTGTATAGCGTTTTGAGGTCGCTGTCGGTAATCCAGGCGTTCACATGAGCAATGCATCCAGGGGGACAAAAATTAAGAATCTGATTTAAAAGACGAAATAGTTCCTTAACGTCATCTCGCTCACGTTGCCACCATGTCCCGTTCCGATGTACGGAGCGTGACTCTGTTTAAAGCAGTTTGACGTCGATGTCGCACCGGCTCTCATTTTACTCCGAGGGCCGTGGACAGCAGTGTACCGTTGCCACAGCGGCTGATGCCGTGTTGCTCGATGTTCCTTGTAGCATCGTAACTCTCGGTATTACATCTGTTGAGCGTTTTCAGGTCGCTGTCGGTAATCCAGGCGTTCTCGTGAGCAATGCAGCCAGGTAGAACAAAACCAACAATCTGAACCAAAAAGACGAAAGAGTTGGTCATCGTCATGTCGCTCACGCTGCCACAATGTCCCGTTCTGATGAACGGAGCGTGACTCTGTTTTAATCAGTTTGACATCGATGTCGCAGTGGCTCCTATGATACCAGAGAACTGTTCCCACAGCGGCTGATGCCGTGTTGCTCGATGTCCCTTCTAGCATCGTAACTTTCGGCATTACATCTGTTCAGCATTTTCAGGTCGCTGTCAGTAATCTAGGCGTTCTCGCGAGCAATACAGCCAGGTAGAACAAAACCAACAATCTGAACCAAAAGGACGAAATAGTTCCTCAATGTCATCTCGCTCACGGTTCCACCATGACCCATTCCGATGAACGGAGCGTGATTCTGTTGAAAGCAGTTGGACATCGATGTCGCAGCGGCTACCATTTACTCCGAGGGCTGTGGAGAGCGGTGGACCGTTCTCACAGGGGCTGATGCCGTGTTGCTCGATGTTCCTAGTAGCATCGTAACTCTCGGTATTACAGCTGCAGCGTTTTCAAGTCGCTGTCGGTAATCCAGGCGTTCTCGTGAGCAATGCAGCCAGGTAGAACAAAACCAACAATCTGAACCAAAAAGAAGAAATTGTTGCTCATCGTCATGTCGCTCACGCTGCCACCATGTCTTGTTCCGATGAACGGAGCGTGACTCTGTTTAAAGCAGTTTGACGTCGATGTCCCAGCGGCTCCCAAGTTACTCCTACGGCCTTCGACAGCAGTGTACCGTTCCTACAGGGGCTGATGCCGTGTTGCTCGATGTTGATTGTAGCATCGTAACTCTCTGTATTAAAGCTGTACAGTGTTTTGATGCCGCTGTCGGTAATCGAGGCGTTATCATGATCAATCCAGCCAGGTAGAACAAAACAAAAAAGACGAAATAGTTTAACGTCATGTCGCTCACGGTGCCACCATGCCCCTTTCCGATGAACGGAATGTGACTCCGTTTAAAGCAGTTTGACGTCGATGTCGCAGCGGCTCCCATGTTACCCCGAGGGCCGTGGACAGCAGTGTACCGTTCTCACAGGCGCTGATGCCGTTTTGCTCGATGTTCCTTGTAGCATCGTAACTCTCGGTATTACATTTGTTCAGCATTTTCAGGGCGCTTAAAGTAATCCAGGCGTTCTCGCGACCAATACAGCCAGGTAGAACAAAGCCAACAATCTGAACCAAAAAGACGAAATAGTTCCTCAACGTCATCTTGCTCACGGTGCCACCATGCCCTGTTCAGATGAAAGGAGCGTGAATCTGTTTAAAGCAGTTTGATGTCGATGTCGCAGCGGCTTCCATGTTTCTCCGAGAACTGTTCCCACAGTGGCTGATGCCGTGTTGCTCGATGTTCGATATAGCATCGAAACTCTCGGGGTTACATCTGTTCAGCGTTTTCAGGTCGCTTTCGGCAATCCAGGCGTTCTCATGAGCAATGCAGCAAGGTAGAACAAAACCAACAATCTGAACGAAAAAGACGAAATATTTCCTCAACGTCATCTCGCTCACGGCGCCACCATGTCCCGTTTCGATGTACGGAGCGTGACTCCGTTTAAAGCAGTTTGACGTCGATGTCGCAGCGGCTCCCATGTTACTCCGAGGGCCGGGGACAGCGGTGGACTGTTCCCACAGGGGCTGATGTCGTGTTGCTCGATGATCCTTGTAGCATCGTAACTCTCGGAGTTACGTCTATGTATTGTTTAGAGGACGTGGTCGGTAGTCCAGGCGTTCTCATGAGCAATGCATCCAAGGGGATAAAAAGCAACAATATGAATTAAAAGACGAAATAGTTCCTTAACGTCATCTCGCCCACGTTGCCACCATGTCCCGTTCCGATGTACGGAGCGTGACTCTGTTTAAAGCAGTTTGACGTCGATGTCGCACCGGCTCCCATGTTACTCCGAGGGCCGGGAACAGCAGTGTACCGTTCCCACAGCGGCTGATGCCGTGTTGCTCGATGTCCCTTGTAGCATCCTAACTCTCGATATTACAGCTGTACACCCTTTTCAGGTCGCTGTCGGTATTCGAGGCGTTCTCGTCAGCAATACAGCCAGATAGAAACACAAATAACAATCTGAACCAAAAAGACGAAATAGTTCCTCAACGTCATCTCGCTCACGGTGCCACCCTGCCCTATTCCGACGAACGGAGCGTGACTCTGTTTAAACAGTTTGACGTCGCTGTCGCAGCGGCTCCCGTGTTACTCCGATAGCCGTGAACAGCGGTGGACTGTTCCCAGAGGGGCTGATGCCGTGTTGCTCGATGTTCCTTATAGCATCGTAACTCTCGGAGTTACATCTCTTCAGCGTTTTCAAGTCGCTGTTGGTAATCCAGGCCTTCTCATGAGCAATGCAGCCATGTGGAAAAAACCAACAATCTGAACTAAAAAGACGAAATAGTTCCTTAACGTCATCTCGCTCACGGTGCCACCATGTCCCATTCCAATGTACGGGGCGTGACTCTGTTTAAAGCAGTTTGACGTCGATGTCGCAGCGGCTCCCATGTTACTCCGAGGGCCGTGGACAGCAGTGTATCGATCCCACAAGGGCTGATGCCGTGTTTCTCGATGCTCCTTGTAGCATCTCAACTCTCGGTATTACTTCTGTTCAGCGTTTTCAGGTCGCTGTTAGTAATCCAGGCGTTCTTGTGACCAATGCAGCCAGGTAGAACAAAGCCAACAATATGAACCAAGAAGACGATATAGTTTCTCAACGTCACCTTGCTCACGGTGCCACCATGCCCTGTTCAGATGTACAGAGCGTGACTCTGTGTTAAGCAGTTTGACGTCGATGTCGCAGCGGCTCCCATGTTACTCCGGGAACTGTTCCCACAGCGGGTGATGCCGTGTTGCTTGATGTCCCTTGTAGCATCGTAACTCTCGGTATTACATCTGTTCAGCATTTTCAGGTCGCTGTCAGTAATCCAGGCGTTCTCATGAGCCATACAGCCAGGTAGATCAAAACATACAATCTGAATCAAAAAGACGAAATAGTTCCTCAACATCATCTCGCTCACGGTGCCACCATGACCCATTCCGATGAACGGAGCGCGATTCAGTTGAAAGCAGTTTGACGTCGATGTTGCAGCGGCTCCCATTTACTCCAAGGGCAGTGGAGAGCAGTGGACCGTTCCCACAGGGGCTGATGCCATGATCCTCGATGTTCCTTACAGCATCGTAACTCTCGGTATTAAAGCTGTATAGCGTTTTGAGGTCGCTGTCGGTTATCCAGGCGTTCACATGAGCAATGCATCCAAGGGGATAAAAAGCAACAATCTGAATTAAAAGACGAAATAGTTCCTTAACGTCATCTCGCCCACGTTGCCACCATGTCCCGTTCCGATGTACGGAGCGTGACTCTGTTTAAAGCAGTTTGACGTCGATGTCGCACCGACTCCCATGTTACTCCGAGGGCCGGAACAGCAGTGTACCGTTCCCACAGCGGCTGATGCCGTGTTGCTCGATGTCCCTTGTAGCATCGTAACTTTCGGTATTACATCTGTTCAGCGTTTTCAGGTCGCTGTCGGTAATCCAGGCGTTCTCGTGAGCAATGCAGCCAGATAGAACAAAACCAACAATCTGAACCAAAAAGAAGGAATAGTTGCTCATCGTTGTGGCGCTCACGCTGCCACCATGTCCCGTTCCGATGAACGGAGCGTGAGTTTTTTTTAAAACAGTTTGACGTCGATGTCGGATCGGCTCCCATGTTACTCTGAGGGCCATGGACAGCAGTGGGCCTTTCCCACAGGGGCTGATGCCGTGTTGCTCGATGTTCCTTGTAGCATCGAAACTCTCGGTATTACAGCTGTACAGCGTTTTCAAGTCGCTGTCGGTAATCCAGGCGTTCTCGTGAGTAATGCAGCCAGGTAGAACAAAACCTGCAATCTGAACCAAAAAGACGAAAGAGTTCCTAAACGTCATCTCGCACACGGTGCCACCATGCCCTATTCTGAAGAACGGAGCGTGACTCTGTTTAAAGCAGTTTGACGTCGCTGTCGCAGCGGCTCCCGTGTTACTCAGATGGCCGTGGACAGCGGTGGACTGTTCCCAGAGGGGCTGATGCCGTGTTGCTCGATGTTCCTTGTAGCTCCGTAACTCTCGGAGTTACATCTGTTCAGCGTTTTCAGGTCGCTGTTGGTAATCCAGGCCTTCTCATGAGCAATGCAGGCAGGTGGAACAAAACCAACAATCTGAACTAAAAAGACGAAATTGTTCCTTAACGTCATCTCGCTCACGGTGCCACCATGGGACCCGCATTATATTAACCTCGTAAACGATCTAGTAGCCGTTCAAAACCGCGCTACAAGGTTCATTCATTCTTCTTACTCCTACGACGTCAGTGTTTCAGCCTTAAAACCAAATCAGCACTATCGCCTCTTTCCGTTCGTCGTCGCATAGCCACGCTATCACTGTACCACAAGTTCTTTTACTCATCACTTAACCGTGCCCCTTACATCACGCCAGCATCATACATTTCTCATCGCACTAGCCACACGCTTCAAGTTTTTCGCCCACGTGCCCGAACTGTTACTTTTTCAGCCTCCTTCTTCCCACGTTCAGCTAAAGATTGGAACGGCCTTCCCCAGCATATCGTCGACATCACCTGTCCTTCATCATTTGCAAGCAATCTAAACAACATTTTTTGTTCATGATCACTAGTGGCATTGTTTTGTGCCTTTTCTGCTAATCCCACCCCTTATGTAATACCCCGCGAGGGGTCTTTAAGGTAATAAAATGAAATGAAATGAAATGTCGCAGCGGCTCCCATGTTACTCTGAGAACTGTTCCCACAGCGGCTGATGCCGCGTTGCTCGATGTCCCTTGTAGCATCGTAACTCTCGGTATTACACCTGTTCAGCGTTTCTAGGTCTCTGTCAGTAACCCAGGCGTTCTCGTGACCGATGAAGACAGGTAGAACAAGACCAAAAATCAATCAATCAATCAATCAATCATTTTATTCAGACGAACTTGTATGCACAGTACATGCCCACGAGATGAGACAAAAGGAAGAAGCTGCTGGCATTCTTCCTGACGAGGCCTCACCCCGGGTCACACATCAAAGGCAGAAGGGTGGTTACAATCATTAAAACTCAACAAGCTCTTTAGTTCAATTTTCACAGTAGTTGAGAGTTAATGAAGGCACATAGGATAACAAAGAGAAAAGAAAAAGACCAGTAACGCTACAGTTCACAACACAATAGAAAATATGACAGGAGTGAGGCTATCACTGTAAACACTACATAGCACAAGTATATGATGGGTCAGTCGTACGCATAAAAAGCATCTTCATTTTCTTTTTGAAATGACAAGTGTTTTTACAAGTTACAGCTTCGTCAATTATGGAGGGATACACATTGCAAACTGCAGAAATTTGGTTATCAATGTGTTCGGTGCCGTAGTTTGTCCGGGCACGACTGGAAATGAAAGAAGTGACTCGCAGACTATAGCGTATGTTTCTGTTCACGTACTTGTTTCTGAAAGATGTGTTGTCCTGCTTTATTTTATGATAAATATGAACAGCAACTGAAAGCTTATAGCACAGTGGGAATGGAACAACATTGAAGGACTGTAATAAGCAGTCACCTGAGGAAGGATTAGGAGAACATGCGCGCAGAGCTCTTTTATGTAATGATAATAATCTGGCTGTGTCAGTTTTGTTGCAAGTACCCCAAATTAAATTGCAATACAACAGTTGTGAATGGATGGGGGCAAAATACAACTGCTTTTTAACCTGTATGGGCAACAAGTACCTGATGCGATTTATCACACCAATAGATCGAGCTACACGCAAACGGACGTGATTTACATGGTCACCCCAGCCTAGGTCACTACGAAAGAACACGCCCAAGAATTTACAAGAATTTACGGATTCAATCAATGTATTGTTGAACTGGAGTTGGATGGGATAGTCTATAGGCTTATTTTTGGGACGGAAAATGATAAACTTTGTTTTCTTAACATTCAATTCCAATCTGTTCACTGCAAGCCACAACATAAGTTCATGTAGCCAGGAATTTGAACGACGCTCGAGTTCACGAAGATCTGAACCGGAAAATAAAACGTTAGAGTCATCTGCGTACAGAGCAATGCTAGAATAAGATAAAATGTTTACAATATCATTGATGTATAGTGTAAAAAGAAGGGGCCCCAGTATGAATCCTTGAGGAACGCCAAATTTGATTAATTCTGCGTCGGATATGGCATCATTTAGTCGCGTGAACTGAGTGCGATTTGACAAATAGCTTTGTAGTAACCTGTGAGGTGTTCCGCGGATACCATACGTGTATAACTTATGAAGTAGTATGTCGTGCTTGATGGAATCGAAGGCTTTGGAGAAGTCAAGGAAGACACCGACAGTGTAGAGCTTATGTTCGATATTATGGATCAGACTGTTTTTTATCTCGAGCAGAGCTGCCTGCGTGGATTTTCCGGGCTGAAATCCGTTTTGCTCCTTGCAGATGATATTGTTGGAATGCAGGAATTTGTATACCCTCGTGAAGATCACTCGCTCAGAAACTTTGGAGAACAAAGGCAGTATAGATATCGGACGGTAGTTATTGGGATCATTTTTGTTGCCTCCTTTGAAAATTACTGTAACACGGGCAGACTTCATTTTATCCGGGGACTCTCCTGTAAGAAGCATTTGATTACAAATATGCGCAAGAGGAAGGGCAATAATCTTAGCAGCAGCTTTTATTTCGGGTGCAGCAATGCCGTCTGGGCCCGGAGAGCATGTATTACGAAATGAGTTTATAATGGAAAGAATTTCATATTCAGAAGTGGGGGATAAAAATATTGAACGTTCACAAGCTGGGACCAAAAAGGAATCGACTGATTTTACAGCTAAGGGAAGATTATACGAAGTACAATTTCCTACATTTAAAAAATGGGCATTCAGCTTATTGGCGAGAGAGACACCGCTATACATTACTCCATTGATTTGCATTTCCGAAGGAAGAGCGTGCTGCTTCTTTCCGATGAGTTTAATAATGCTTTGCCACAGTGATCTAGTGTTTTGCATTGATGAAAACTTTAGGCGATAAAAAAGCGACTTTGCCTTTTTTAAGTCAAGGTTTAGTTTATTTCGAAACTTTTTAAATTCCTTAAAATCGTCTTGATTGCGAGTGTCAAGAAATCAGCAAATAAGGCATTTTTTGTTTATTACGCTTCAGAAGGTCACCAGAGATCCACTCTTTTCTTGCTTTCCTACATTTCCTGACTTCTACAACTGGAAAGGCTTTGTCGAACGCATCCAGT
>JARKHS020014818.1:0-147807 GCA_030143305.2 Amblyomma americanum | reverse complement strand
ATTTTCAACCCCGCTGAATAAAACATGGTTGGAAATGAATTATGTTACACGCGCATAAAAGTAAAACTGCCTAGTCTATTCAGAATCGCTGCTGAGTATTTCTGTTGGATGCTGCTCTCTAAGGCTGCTTCTATAGGGTCGATTCTTCATTCTCTGATTAGAAGCACGCCGAAAGCTCTTTCTATCGAACAGTGATAATTAATATTACCTCACTCAATGGCGATGCAGTTAAAACTCTTCAGGATAGGCCGCAGTAAATTTCTTCTCTTGGAGAAATTTCCGCGCAGTGTTTCTTCCTAGTGAGGACAGCGTTGCACGTATGTCAGCGTTGCACATAACCACTTCGACTTCCAACAAATCTCAGTTCGCGTTACGCTTCACGGAAGAGGAAGTGCGGTAGACCAGGTCTCGTTCTCGCATCACGCAGTCATGGCTGCGGCCGAATTTTTACTGCGCAGACTTGTAAAATGGTTAAGCAATTTTGCGTCAGTTCTCGAAATTTTTCTCTTCTTTCACTGGAGGGTGGCGTAACTAGCAACACTCAGGATGAGATCAACATTATGTTTCTGTTGTGAACGAAAAAAAACAGCAAAAGTAGAGCCCGAATGAAGCGGTCAGTAGATACTGTACCCTGGTGACCTAGGCAAGGTTGTCTCTATGTTCGTCGCTGAGAGAAGCACACCAAGAATACGTGAGGAGCAATAGCATATATTTATACTATGCACGTTACACTAGTTCGTAGGAGACAAAAATTACCTAAGCAGCTGGCCTAAAAATTTCTACAGCGTTTGCAGGCTCTTTGGCTATTTAGTAATCCGGTTATCTCAGCAACTAGACCAAGCAAACGAGACATGAATGCACTTCTAGAAAAATTCACTTTTGTTTGACCAGAATGAATAGTTCCACCCTGAAAGAATGATAAATTTCAATTCACTTTTACTGCACAAAATATGGAAAGAAGCGCCGAACGCACCGATTGGACGCAGTGTTGGTGGCCAAAGAATCTTGGGATTCCGTAACCAGCCCTGAAAGGTAAGTATATATAAGTCCAGAAGTGGTGCTTCAATTCTCGGAAACAATGCCTTCATGCGAGGGGATACAACTTTAAAGCTGTAGTAGGACGAAAAATTAGCATAACAGAAAAGCTGCTCAATTATCACTGAAACTTCCTTAGACATCCAATGGACGTCGTGGACGTCTACAGGACGTCTAAGGAAGTTTCAGGGCCCACTGGGTGGTGTGACAGGAGTTATAATTTGTATATTGGCGCAAGAGAGGACGCCAAATGACGAAACAGCATGTTCCTCCACAATGACCGGCTGTTAAAGAGCAACTGGGTTTACAATATTATTTGTCACCTAAGGACTGCAGGTAATGAAATGAAAAAATTGAGAGGACTTCCCGGTTTATTTGATCAAATATATGAGGAGGAGATCTGCATGGCTCACTATTCCTGTCATCCTCTCTTCCACATGCAGTAAATCCTACCCGTTTTTGTCCAGAGAACATACCGAGCGGGAGCTGGTTGGTGTTTCATACTGAGCAAATTGCGCTAAATGGTACAGGACGACGTGAACACAGACAGACGAAGCGCGTCATTTTTTTTAGTCATTTTCCTTGAAGTAGCCAAGGCAATGAAGTTTCAAGTATAAGCTGTCAACTGACTTCATTCCGTATGCATAAAATCAAAATTTCGAAAATCTGAGTAAACTTTGTGCCGTAGATATTTGTAAATAATTTTTTTCCTTTCACTACGGAACAGCTTCCTGGTCTGGTAACCTTTGATCGCTAACGTCAAAAGAACATATCGGTCCCACGTCGTCTGCTTCACGTTCTTCGTTGTAGTGGTATTCGCTAATATTTACGCTGTGAATAGTGGCCACCCGAAAAGTTTTTTCTTAGTTCACCCCCCTAAAACCATTTCCTTTTTTTTCCTTTTCGGAAAACTTCAGCACTAGAATATCCGTGTCGTAGCTGTGAGCGAAAAATCACGAGCATGGTGGATCAAGCCAGTGGTCCCCGGAGAGCAACCTAGGAGGCAGGCGGCCCACCTAGGTCACGTGACCTTGCGGCGTCATCGCAATCTGCCCACTGGATAGTGAGCAAACTGCCCATCGTGGAAGGTGGCAGCTAAATTATCAGTCTTCCCTCGGGAAGAGAATCCTGTGCCGCACAGGGCCCATCGCTGGGAGCACCTGCCATCGCAAGGCAATAGCGCACCGCTCAATGGCTGCTCTATTGCACCAGGATGGGTATGAGGACTCCCAGGGATATATGAATGTAAAGCAGAGAATGCGTTTCTGCAAGCATGGGAAATAATCCACTACGTTTATGCGTCATACCATTAGGGTGGAGCTTAAGTCTCCGCTCCAGTTTTCATCTTTATTTCTGGAACACAAAGCGCGGCCAGAGCAATGGAGCTTTGGAAATAAAATCACAGGCTCTTGGATCATTTCCTGAAATATAAAAATGCACTACGCTTAACAGCAAGTCATGGCCCCCTTAAGAGTTCACTGCTTATATTGCCTTCGCATTACATGCTGTACCGACGGCCATTTCTTCATTATTTTGACTAGGGCATCATTAAAACGCGTTTTTGTGCTGACAAACGATCCTGTCTTCCTGTTTTCTAACTTTAAACCTGTTCATTTCTTTCCCCAGATCGCTACATAGTCCTTATCTTCAGTTCAACCCTTTCCGTTAGCCATCCATGTCTTTGCCCCTTATCTCTGTACCGGTAAGACACTGGTGATATGTGCGTTTCTCTTGAGGAATACTGCTAAACTGGTATTCATGACCGGAGATTGTGGCCAAATGCACAGCGCGCCATTCTTAGTCTCCTAGTTATTTCACTCTCGTGGACCGGAACCGCGGTAACTACCTGCTCTAAGTGGATGCATTCGTTTACCACTTCCAATGCCTCGCTGACAATCTTAAACTGTGTTTCCCTCCCAAGACTTCTGGACGTCACTTAGAGTCCTAAGTGACATTTTTACACCCACTGCTCTCCTTTAAGCGTCTAGGGGATTGTTCACCTTCTGCAGTTCGTCCCCCGAGTTACTCGACAAGCAAGGCAATATCCTAATGAAATCGAAGATTACTGATTTGGACTCCATTAACATTTAATCCCATCTCTTTCTACTCGACTGCTGAGAGTATCCATTGCAAACAAGCGATATAATAGCACTGGAGAAATCGCGCTTACTTGCTTCACGCTCCTTCATATTGGTAATTAATCACTTTCCCTGCGGAGGACGACGGTCGCTGTGCAACCGCTATAGATATTTTCCAGTACATCGACGTACGCCTCTTCGACAGCCTGCAGTCATCGTCAAGCCATCTTTCCTGCTTCCTCATAATCTATGAAGACTTCAGAAGGCGTTGGTTCTACTCTGCGCGTGTTTTTCTTTTTTATTAACAATACTGCAGAGTCGTATGACTCCAAGCAGGACTGAGCAAACAAATTACTATAAAATGTACGCCACACATCACACCACACCACACAATAAGCATTAACTCTATCACATCAGGGCATGAACTTAAGCAAATGAAATCGGACACAGAATAACAGGAACATCATGAACGAACGCATTTTCTTCCAATTCGCAATTAATGCAGCAATGCTGGGGATATCGACAATATCTTTCGGTAATTTATTCCAGTCGTCGATCGTTCGAGGAAGAATTGAAAATTTAAACGTGTTATTCAGAGCGGCATAATGTTGAATCATTTTACCGTTTTCAAAACGGGTGCTTGCGCGCGAGGTATTAGGTGTAATGAATTTTTGAGAGCTCATTAGGATCTGTTTATTGTACATTAGATACAGATACCTTAATCGACATTCATTACATCTTAATTTAAGTGTGTCAAGGCCGAGATACCTGAGCATTTCTGTCGGGTTGTCAGATCTATTATATTTATTGGAAATGAATCTGGCTGGGGTCTTTTGGAATTTTTCTAACTTAGTTATGTCTGTGTCAGTAAAAGGGTCTCGCAGACAGGAAGCATACTCCAAGCGTGGTCTTGCTAACGCTTTATATGCTCCAAATTTAATATTTGCAGGGGCTTTTGAAAGCTGACGCCCGATAAACCAGAGAGACTTAAAGGCTTTGGTGCAGATGTTATTAATACAGGTATCCCATCGTAGATGTTCTTTAATAGTAACGCTTAGGTATTTTACAGCGGATGATTCCTTAAATGGAATGCCATTAACTGAGTAAGAATGCTGCAAAACTGATTTGGTCCTGCATGTACGAAGAACTAAGCACTTATCAGTATTTAAATACATGCCCCATTTCATGCACCAGTCAGAAATTTCTGCGAGACTTTTTTTTAGCTTAGTTTGGCCGGTTTTAGATTTAACTGAGTTGTAAAGAACGCAGTCATCTGCGAAAAGCTTTATCTTAACATCACTGCGCACAGCTTTTACTATATCATTAAAAAATAAGAAATATAAATGGCCTTAATACTGAGCTTTGCGGCACCCCTGAACATATTTGCAGGGTCTCGGAGCCGTACGTGTCAACTTGAACATATTGACACTGGTTTTC
This sequence comes from Amblyomma americanum, assembly GCA_030143305.2. NCBI lineage: Eukaryota > Metazoa > Arthropoda > Arachnida > Ixodida > Ixodidae > Amblyomma > Amblyomma americanum. Next base: position 143,257 of record JARKHS020014818.1, on the reverse strand, counting down.
TAGAATAATAAATTTGATGAGTGCACTATTTATTCCGATGGCATAAGGTTTCTGTAATAATTAATTATGAGGAACTTTATCAAAGGTTTTGGCAAAGTCTAAGAATATAGCATCTATCTGTTTTTTCTTTTTAATAGCGAGTGCGAAGCCATAACACACACTAAGTAGTTGTGTCACAGTCGACAAGTCACGTGAAAACCCGTGTTGAGCGTCTGATAAGAGATTATTTTCTTCCAGAAATGCAGTCAAGTGGCGGAAAATCATGTGTTCTAGTATTTTACAGCTTGTCGAAGTCAAGGAAATCGGGCGGTAGTTGGAAACGGACACGCGATTGGTTGACTTGAATATGGGAATGACGCGGGCATTCCTCCAGTCTGACGGAACAGAGCACTGCTCCAGCGAGACCTTATATATTATCGACAAGCTGTGCGAAATCCATTCAGCATAGCTGCGCAGGAAAACTGCGGGTATTTTATCAGGGCCATCTGCTTTTTCTGGCGTCAAGATCAAGAAGCAAGCTAAATATACCTTCCTGGGAAACAACGACATCAGACATGGGAGACAAAAACCCTTCTGGCTTAGTAATAGCACTGCCATCTTTCGAAGCGTATGCCGATTGAAAGTATTTGTCAAATTAATCTGCAACTGTTTTAGCATCTGAAACCGGTGAGACGTCAATCAATAATGAAATAGTGTTGGATTGATTACCGATTAGTACCTCCAAAATTTGTCTCCCGCTTTAAAAAAAATTGCCTAAAGTGCCGGTGAAAAAAGTGTCCTTAGCTGTTCTCATCTCCGTTTTCAGTGCGGTACTTGGCGTGTTCATAGCAGAGTCCCGAGGCTGACCTGAGCGCCTCAGTCTCTTAAGCTTTTGTTTGATGCGAATTATTTTTCTCGCAACCCAGGGATTGTGTTTTTTCTTAACCCTTTCGGGAACAAACATCGCAATACAATGATGGCAATTTTTTTGAACTTACACCACATCGCATTTACATATTATTCAGCAATAAAACAATCCAAACTTAATTCTAAGTAGCCGAGGATGCTCACATCATCTGCCTTATTGAAATCTTTCACAACAATCGTGGCTTTATTTTTTCCAGAACACTGTTGAAAGGAGAAGGTGGCAGACACTAACTTGTGATCTGAGAGACCATTCATGACATCAGCGGATGTACATTTCATTGCAGTGCTTATCAAAAATAAGTCAAGAGTATGACTAGTTGCAGGGCTGATGGTGTGAATATGATCTTTTGCCAGCTGCCTTTCTGAAGGTCAGGCTAGTTCATTGGTTGATTGTATCTCGGGCTGAATCGATTGGCGAGTGTTGAAAAGGATTGGGAAGTGAAGCTGATCTGATCGCGCCGCCGCGGCTCTAAACACGCGTGCCAGGATACGAGAAGAGAACTTTAAGGAGAAAAAGAGGACGTCCCGACTCCGGAGCAAAGTCTGGCACACCGCATTTTTTTAAAAACCATAGAGCAAAACAGACTTGGACGACACAGATGTGGGCGGGACATCTGTGTTATCAGCTAGCCGAAGCCAATATACTGTTTTGTCATACTGGAGTCACTGAAATCGTGGTCAAATCAGTTTCGGTGAGAAAAAAGACAAGCACGTTAATTTCACCCGTGCGAGTTGTCCCTGACGACGGAGTCCTCTTGTTCAGAGGTTGGTTGACGAACTTGGGCTTGCCTTCTGTCTCTTGTCGCTTTGTGCTTTCAAGAGTTGCACCTTCCCTGCCCTCTGTCTATCCTGGGCAATTAACAAGATGATTGGCAGAATGTGAGTACAAGCATCGAACATTAAATGATATCCAATTCTTTAAAATTCTTCATCATCAGCTCCCGCTAAGCATAGTGATGCCGGCAGGATCTTAAGCAACATCGTCACAAATTTTGTGCTGCGTAATAACTTTTTACAATCTAAGGTCAGAACTAACAACTGGAAACAGTGCCTTCATTTTTCATTCATATCATTTTTGAATTCTTTGAACTTAGACATCAAACAAATACACTTTCCTTGTTAAAGGTCAAATTAAAGCTTTTCCTCCTAAATGTATGATTTTTTCTTTTTTTGTTGATCCTATGTATCGCGGCATCTGTGATTGTTTTATTGTACATTCTCCTGCATTATATTGTTAGTACTCAAATATTTCTGTAACTCATATTACACTATGTATCTATGTATTTATTTCTGCGTCGCTAATTAATGTGTTTTTCCTATTTTGTTGCTTATTGAAACTTATTGTCATGGGAGGCCCCACTTGCGGTCTTGTACCATGAGACCTCTCGCTGTGTAGGCTTGTAACTTTGTTTGGATTCCTTAATAAACTTCCAACTTCAACTGGGTTGAAACTGTAGCTAAACCGGAAGTATATAGGTGTACTCTTTATGCCGGCAGTCGTAACTCTATACAGGAGATATAATAATGCACGCTATTTTAGACTGATTACGGGTTGGCAAGATGTAATGGGAAACAATAATGAGTGCAACGTTGGCCTCCTTAGCAAGCAGCATTGTAAATGATATGAACTGCAGAGTGGAAGTTTGTTTAAATCCGAAATCATTGGACACACTTCGAAACGAAACAACAAGCTCACTTTCCTGGCCAGTGTGAGCGCTGAGCAGTCATCGAGCATTTCCAATCGACTGCACTTTCCCTGCCCTCTCTCTACCGTCGACAATCATTAACAAGGTGGCTGGCAGAAAGACAGCGCAATCACCGAGCTACGCACAGAGTCCATTCAAACCACTAGAGTATCTGAGCCCGAAATTCCTTTTGCCTTAGAAATAACTCGTCAAGAAACAAGGATAAGCGCTCCTAAAAGAAAAAACGAGAACATTACACACCTCACTCAGACTCCACAGCATGTCTAGCTCCTCTCACAGTAGATCCTTAACTTGAAATTTTTGCCCTGGGATACCCAGTCTTCATGTACAGGCTTCCTCAGAATCCGAGAAGTTAATTACCGGAACGACGGAAAGAAAAACTCTTCCTTTGGCCCCGGTTGGTTCCCTAGGCACAAATCTGGTAAGGCAACTAATTACAGTCAGACACATATAACGAGCATTCCAGTTGCACTAAGACCAAGGCTATGGACGAAGACCCCGAGATAAGGCCCCTTCGTGCAACCACCTCTAAGTTAATTTTCGCTCATCTGTAGAGAGGCTTTCAGTTTATTTGCAGGAAAATACAGAGATCGTTTCATCTAAGATTTGGAACTAGTTTTAAACGTAGGCTTTTTTGAGTCCGAAGGACGCTTTCTGCGACTTAGCATTGTCAGCGCTATAGTACATCAGAATACAGCTGATACGTGCTAACTCGCAGGTTCGTTAACTAATATTGAATAGTTATTCTTTCATCTATAACTATTCAGATCCTTTATTATTAAAGAGGCGTGTAGCCCATGTAATATCTGTATCAGATTCTAGAATTTCGAAAACTCAGTTAACATCGGCGCTGTGGCCCAACAAATTCTGGCAACATCGCGCCAACATACATGCGCATTCGGGGAGCTTGCAGGAAAAGCAATCTCTCCAGTACATTTAACTAACAGCCATAACTTTTTGGGCCACAGCGCCGAAGACCGCCGCGCTTTCGAAGTTCTAAAAAACTGCTACGGATATTACTCACGGCGGACTATACGCCTCTTATGAATTAAGGAGACTAACGGTAATAGTTCAAAGTTAAATAATAAATACCATTTAATGAGCATGTTAGCGCTTAACTGCATTCTGATGTACTCCACCGCTGGCAATGCTATGCCGAAAAAGCGCTCTTTCTTGAAAATATCGTTTTTAAAAAGTGTGTAAAGTCTTAGGTGAAACACCCTCCGTAGGGGTCGGTTATATTCTGCGCATTTCTCTGTAACCTGATTGCTGGTGTGAATGCGGCCTATTTTGGAGTATTCCTTACGAAAGCTTGCCTAGACATTTAGCCGATTGAAGTCTAAGGCTGCCCTGACTCCATTAGCGATCACCTTAGTAAATCGCTTGTAGACAACGAACAATAAGCTGTTCTTTAAGTAATTTAATGACGTCGTAGCCACTCAACGAGGATAAAGACAAAAAGGAGAAAAATTTTGAATAGCACTATACATTTAATTTACACGAAGTGCGTAACCGAAATGGTTGTAAAAACTGGTGTGTTTCTCATTGTAAGAGTAGCCTGGGAGAGGAATTTATGTCTCTTGAAATCATGTGGAGAAAAAGTTCCGAATCAACCTAATAAACCTAAACACTGTTGCCCCAAGGAAATCGAAATGACATGATGCATGGTACAGACTTCATCACGCCAGTTGTGTGCATGTTGTAGCGTCGCGGAAACGTGGATATCTTTAATGTCAAGAGTAGGTTTTGTGAATATCTGCCATTGCTATCTTAAAGAAAAGTATAAATATTATGCCGATATAGTCCAAATGTGATCGTGAGATGCATTACTAGAATAAATTAGCGGTTGCCTAGCAGAGATTTAGAGCAGACCTGGAAATTATTAGCAACAAATAACAGTGCGAGACTGCGGTAACTAGCTCGGAACCTGGAATTCAGAGGCTGGTAGTGGATTGGGCACTGGAGGTCACCTGCAGGCGCGAAGCCACGGCCATCGCCTGAAGCCTTGGCCCGACACTGCATCCACGGCGGTGACAACGCAACCTTTTTGGTTCATTAAAGTTTTCAATGAATGAAAAATACAGCGTTGCTGTCAATCATCCCTCAGCTTTCGTAGACCTACTATGCCCAGATGGCACACGCTGCATCCCAGATGTTAAAATACACAGCTTTTTGCGGATTGTTTTTGAAGAAAGGAAAACTGGAAAGCGTTCGCGCATAAGTTGTGAAATAATGCTAAGTATAAAGTCATGCGTGTTTTTCACATTTCTGCTTGCCTCAGCGAGTGCTCTCTCCGATACTCCGCTCTCAAATTTGTATCTTATTAGTATTACTTTGGCATTCACTTCAATTCTCTTATTTTTCACACCACACTAAAAAAGAAAAAACATCAGCCTGGCTCTGTCCCGTTTTCTTCTCTTGTGTGTGCGTGTGTGTTTGTGTGTTTGTGTGTGTGGTTTTTGGTGCATTTAAATTACAATGATCAGTTACCAACTAGAATAGCAAGAAGTTCTCTTAAGCTTTAAAAGTCCCACAACTGCCTCATTACCCTACCCAACCCCTAGTTTATGGAATCCTTTGTCCTCCTCGAGCCAGCTGCTAGACCAGCTCGTCCACATACGGCAAGGCCACTAACAACATAGCGGTCGGCACTAAACCTCTAAAATAAAGAGTATTCTCTGCATAGGCAAAAGCACTAACCGTATAGAAGGATACCTAGGCCGAAACGTTTTCGGTTCCTTCATGCCAATAAAACTAATGCTGTACAAATCAATTATCGGCAGTAAGCTTGGATACGCTGTATCGATCGCCAACATCAGCAGTGACAACTTGACTTAGTATCTTAAATTAGTCAAAACAATTCCATTGTTTTATTCTTCGTAACCAAAATGGCACAGCAAGCGCAACTTTAATGACAAACTCAGTGCAACTCACTCCTCTCACCTCTCCTCCTTATTTCTCCCGGCTTGGCTTATTTCCCATAGTTTACTGCAAACAAGCCCTGGATGGTGAAGCTACAATTTCACACTTCTTTATCTCCTTTCGAATTGATAACGAACAAAAAGTAGGAACCGGCCTTTATCACACGATAACTTCCATTCGGTTTTTCATTCCGCATATCTTGCAAGACTGGAATCGTCTTTCAAAGCACTAAACTCCGCTTTTGACCGCTCACGCTTTCACAGTGTCTTAAGGGGCGCTCACATTAGCGGGAAAATGCGCAACGCCGGGCGTTTCCCGCGTGCCGCTTCCCGCACAAGCCGGTTTTTCTCCCGCGGACAGCCTGCTCTCCCGTCCCGCGGAGCGATGGGTTCGGTACCTATTTTTCCCGTGCCGCTGACGAGAACAGCCAATGGGCGCCGACCGTGAACCGTGACGTCGGTCCCAGTTCAGTGACCCCGTCGGCGGAGGCGGAGGCTGCGCGCGTCCGGCCGGCCGGCCCCGGCCGGCCGGGGCACTCGGCGACTGCTTTGCCAGGGCGACGGGAGGGGAGCTAGCAGGGTGCGCTTTCCAGTCTTCTCTAGTGTCACGTGACTATCCCCTTCTCTTTCTGCTCGTTCGGGTCCTCCCTCAGCGCCTCCTCTCTACACATTCCAAGACAACCGCAGCGAGAAAACGCGCGTAGTGTGAGCGTCATTCCGAGGAGCTGCGAGGCAGCGTCGACGTTGACGCTGTGCCGGCGCGGGAAGCTTCCCGCTAGTGTGAGCGCGCCTTTAGCGTATGTTGTTTAAATTAGACCACACCAAGGCTCGAAATGTACTTAGCGAACTGTGCGTAACTAGGACGTTCTCATGCCTGTAATTGATATTACTCCCTTCCCCCTCAGGAAAAGGTTTAGGCCCTGTGGTAATCGAAATAACGAAATAAATAAACTCTCGCAGGACCGTTATTAATGTGGAACGCGAGATTCAGCGAGAGCAGTGTAGGTATGGCGCAGTATATGGAGACAAATAAGTCATGAGCTGTACGCGTGTAAGTCAAGCCCGCTTATAACAACCCCAGTTATAACGAACGGTCGCTTATTACCGACGAGGGTGTTGCCACCGCCGAAACATGCATTCGTGCAATGGCACAGCAGCTCTGATGACAGCACAACTGTCAACTTGATTAGAACGAACGAGCAGGCGCCTTACACTCGGCTGCGCAGTTCGAAAATTCCGGAAGTGTTACAAAAATTTGTGAAGAGTTTCGGATTTGTGGTGTCACAGTTTTCGCACATCTCACTCATCAGGTATTTCTAATTACTTCTGATATGAGTTTCCGATGCAGTAGTGATTAATATTGGCCACCGAGTTTATGACTGACATTCTCATTAATTTGTTTGCATACACGCTGAATTCATGATGCATTTTTGAATCGTTTATGATGGATTCGAGTTAACTAGTCTTACGTCCAAAAAAATTGGCTTTAGTCCGTATATTTAACTGCTCTTTAACATCACCGAGAATCCGCTCTCTAACATGTAAACATAATCTAAACTATTCTATGTGCTACTTTCACTGAAACGTGGAACAGTCCATAATCTTCCAATCATTGCAGCAAATAATTTCCATCGACCCTCTGAAAGGAGCAAGTAACAACATCGAGAATATGGCATCGCAATAGCTGGAAATACATGCAACACTGGTACACCAACCAGATCTGTGATTCTTCATAGCACGGGCGCATGCTTATATACTCCCATTAAGAGGCCCCTTACAAGTGTTATTGAGGAGCTGTTAATTACTAGAGTTTTATAAGATACTTTTTGTGTCGTGTACGCAATCTTCGCCAGGTAGATATTGAAGATATTTTTCTTTAAAGTTCTGTTGAAGTGCATTATTGCTGCACGAAAATTTAAAGAAATGTTTGAGGCAGTGCTTGAAAATGATACTTCTCTTATGTCCTCACACATCAATCAGGACAGCTCTTTTTTATCAGGAAAGTTCAGACAAAAACGAATTGAGAATATATCTTTTCGTTTCGGTCTGAAAAAGTTATTGCGCAAATTTGTCAAGAATGTATGATGTCAGTCCGGTATAAAAATTAATGCAAAACATCGTTGAGAAACTTTGGTGTCGAGCTGATGCAAGAACACAACATATAGAGTCTTTGTGAATAATTTCTTATGATTACCAGGTTATATCACAATGAGATCAGAAAGTTAATATCCAATTGTGTAGAGGCTTCCTGTTAGAGTGGAGCTTTTGGTAAGCGTCCTGTGGTAATGACGCCCTCACCAGAAAAGAAGCTCAAATAAACCAAAAAACGCGCTGGTCGCATATGCATCATCTACGGCGTTCTGTTCATCGCCATATCGTTCATGAAGGGCCGGCGCCTTGGCTTCCCGTCGCTCGCGGCTTCGGTCGGAGTGCATGTTACGAGGGAGTGGACGAATGCGTAGCCTTTGACGAATTTCTTTGGGGATAGCTTTTAGGGTGTTATGATTAGCAGGGATGCGAATTTGGATTTTTAGAGAGTATATGTCTGCCGGTAGGGGTGCTAGCTAGGTGCAGATATTGGGCTTGCAAATGGGCTTCGGTTAATTCTTGTACGGATTTATGCACACCTAACTCTGCCAGGTGTTCGTTGTTGGTGGCATTGGGCAGGCAGAGCGCTGACTTAGTATCTTTTCTGATTATAGAGTGTATTGTTTGGGTTTCGGTTATATGGAGTTCTAGGTATGGGGTAAAATACAGTACTCTACTCGTAGTAGAGGCTTGTACCACTGGAAGACTGTCCGCTTCCCTTATTCCCTGAGCTTTACTTCTGACTCTACGTGTTAGCTGCGTAGTGGCTGCTTGCGTGCTCTTCAACCGTTTGATAGTTTCAGTTTCTCATCTTGTTGGCGGTAGAGGCCCAGGATGCGAGTGGTTTGCTGCAGTGGTAGCTCTCTACCCTGTACGCAGATTCCGACGGTAGTATGGTACGTTCTGCCCTCTGGCGGGATCAAGAGAAGTTCCCATTTTTCTGGTGATCAGGTGAGGCCTACCTTAGTGACCTCTTCCTGTATTTACGTTGCGGCTGTTTGTAGTGTGTCTTCGATTTCGGCGTTCGATCCATATGTAGTCTACAGAGTGATATCATCTGCGTACAAGGTGTGGTCAAGATGGGAAATGTGCTGCAGCTTCCACGCAAGCGTAATAAGTAGTGTGTTAAAAAGGAAAGGTGACAGCACGGAGCCTTGCGGGGTGCCTATGTTCGCTAGTGTGTAGCGGCGTGTACAAATTTTGTCTACGCACATGCTTGCCGTTCGTTGTTGCAGGAAAGGCCTTGTGTAATTGTAAGTTCTCTGCCCAACCTCTAGGTCTATCATGAATTCTAGGATGGCCTCGTGCTCTACATTATCGAAGGCCTTCTTGATGTCAGTTGCAAGTAGTGCTTTGGAGTGAGTAGGTATGAGGGGGTCCAGAATATCTGTCGTAATTTGAAGGATGGCATCTTGAACGATTAGGCCAGTTCGGAAACTCGTCATCGACTGTGGGTATTGACCGCTATCTTCCATGTGGCCGTGCAGTCTAGCCAGTATTACTTGCTCAAATTTACTTAGGCTTGAAGTAACAAAGATGGGGCGCATATCTTCTGGGGTGGCTGGTGTGTTAGGTTTATGTACAAGCATAACCCTTCCATGTGTCCACTCCTCTGGCAGTGTGCCGCTCTGCCAAAATTTGTTGAAGATATCAATAAGTTTTTGTATTGGATGGTCATCTTGGTTCCTGAGGGCGGTATTTGTTATGCGATCTTCTGGCGTTGTGTTCCGGAGTCTATGAACTGCTGCTCGAACTTCTTCTATTGCTATGTCGCTGTCCAGTTCAATATATAGAGGCCTGGCGAAATGAGGTAGAGGAGTGGGAGTGCCTGGCGTGGTATTATGGGTCTTAATGTTCTCTAGGAGTGCCAGTGTCATATTTATGGTTCTGTGTTACTCTAGCGACCAGATTCCTAGTATGATGGTTACATTTGATAGGATCGAGTAAATGTTTTAAAAGATGCCATTATTGAGCGGTACTCAGATTGCCACTGAGGCCCTCGCATATCTGCTGCCTATTTTGTTTACAAAGTTGTTGGCTTTATTACTGAATATGGCTTGCAAGCTGAGATATCTTGATTTAGACGTTTTTGTTGTGTTCTTGCTGGGCGCATCGTTTCTAGAGACTTTCATGTGCTTCTGTCATAGGCGCTAATTTTGCATCCATAACTGGGACTTGTTGTTTCCAGGTGTATTCCTTGGTTCACGCCACTTGGTCTTCGAGGACCTGTGCTGTCCACGATCGCGCATCCTTCGGCCCTGCTTGTTATTTTGTTTCGCGTTTTTTTCTAGATTTATCCCAGTTGATTATTTTGTGCTTTATTCTCTTTTGAGACACTTGTGGACCACACAGTCGAACTTATAATAATATAGTGATCACTGCCTAAAGTATGTGTTGTTCTATTCCATTCCAAATTCTGGACGCGTCTACCCGTCGTAAGGTCGGGACTTGTGTTCATCATTACTGTTGTACCTTGTCTTGTGGTGTAATCGAAATTGTTGTATACCGTGAGCTACGACTGTTCAGTTTGTGTCATCAAAACCTCCCCTCTGCCAGACGTAGTCTGGTATCCCCAATCGATGTGTGCGCAATTAAAGTCGGCAGCCACTATGATTGGCGTCTTATGTGCCGATGCGGTGATTTGAGCTATGTGGTAAGCGCAGAGCGATGCTGCCATACTTGAGGGATATTGGTGACAAGTAAGGAGTCCTGTTGAATATAAACTGGGATAACTTCAAGGAGTACGTTTTGAAGAATGTGTGGAAATGTAAGTTGCGTGTGCCGTATGATTGTCCTAATAAAGGTGGACACGACTGGAGCACTATGATCTGGAGAGTGATAAGCAGTATATCCCGGAAGCGATATGCAACCGGAATATACGAGTGCTCCTCGTTTAATATGACTTGGATTAGCGCTTTTCGATTACGGCGTATGCTGCGACAGTTATAGTGGCAGAGTTTTAAAAGAGAATGGTGAATCTTAGAATTAGATGTATCACCTGCTATGTTTCTGCCCAGCAGTTTTTGAAGGGGGGCGGGGGGAGGATGTGTGTCTTCGGGTAAGGGTGCCGTGTGCATTTGAGAGGTAGTCTATGCCATCATTGTGCCCTATTGTGAACGGAGCTGGCTACGGAAGATATCGAGTTTACTGCCTAAAAGTTTGAACCGTTCGTAAATGAGGTAGTTCATTCCATCCTCCGGCGTTTGGAGTCGAGCCTCAAGTGCTTGGAGGCGATTTTATAGGAATTTCTGAAATTCATCGCGCGTCCGCTTTTGCGAATCTCCTAGTTTTGCTGAAAATTTTGCCTTAAGTTTTCATTCAATGGCAGCCTCCAGCTAAACTGCCTTCTCTAATGCTTCCAGCTCAACTGTGTTGCCTGACAACGCGGATACCTCTAATATTTTATTTTTTGTAGGTGACGTGGAGTTTGGCGTTGCTGTGGAAGGTGAACTCTAAGCATCATCATCATCATCAGCGTTACTACACCCACTGGTGGGCAAAGGACTCTCCCACGTCTCTCCAACTAACCCTGTCCTTTGCCAGCTGCATCCACCCTTTGCCTGCAAACTACTTAATCTCATCTGCCCACCTAACCTTCTGCCGCCCCCTGCTACGCTTACTTTCTTTTGGAATACACTCCGTTACCCTTAAGGACCAGCGGTTATCTTGCCTTCGCATTGCATGCCCTGCCCAAGCCCACTTTCTCCTCTTGATTTCGAGAAGGATGTCATTAACCCGCGTTGGTTCCCTCAACCACTCTGCCCGCTTCCGGTCTCTTAACGTTACACCTATCATTTTTCTTTCCATGGCTCGCTGCGTTGTCCTTAACTTAATCTGAACTCTTTTCGTTAGCCTCCACGTTTCTGCCCCATAGGTGAGTACCGGTAAGATACAGCTGTTGTACACTTTTCTCTTTAGGGAAATTGGTAAACTGCAACTCATGATTTGAGAGAACCTGCCACATGCGTTCCACCCCATTCTTATCCTAGTTATTTCATTATCCGGATCAACTGTCACTACCTGTCCTAAGTATATTTATTCCTTTACAACTTCCATGCTCTCGCTGCGAATTGTGAACTGCTGTTCCCTTGCTAGACTGTTGAACATTACCTTGGTTTTCTTCATGTTAATTTTAGACCCAGCGTTCTGCTCTGCCTGTCTAACTCATTGATCATGATTAGCAGTTCACCTCCTGATTTACTCTGCAAGGCAATGTCATCAGCGAATTGCAGATTATTTAGGTATTCTCCATATACTCTTATTCCCAACTGCTCCCAATTCATGCCACGGAATACCTCCTGTAAACAGGCGGTGAACAGCATTGGCGAGATCGTGTCTCCTTGCTTGACGCCCTTCCTTATTGGAATTTTATTGCTTTCTTTATGGAGGACTATAGTATCTGTTCAGTTGCTGTATATATATCTTCCAGTATTTTGATATAAGGCTCTTTCTTCTACCCCCTGATTTCGCAATGCCTGTATGACTGCTGAGGTTGTCACTGAGTCGAATGCTTTCTCGTAATCAACAGAGGCTATATATAGAGGTAGGTTATATTGTGCGCACTTCTATATCACCTGATTGATAGTGTGAATATGATCTGTTGTGGAATATCCTTTATTAAACCCTGCCCGATCATTTGGTTGATTAAAGTCTAAGGTTGCCCTGACTCTATAAGCGGTTACCTTAGTAAATACTTTGTAGGCAACGGATAGTAAGCTGAAAGGTCTGTAATTTTGCAAATTCTTGGCGTCTCCCTCCTTAAGAATTAAGATAATGTTTGCATTCTTGCAAGCTTCTGGTACGGTCGAGGTAATAAGGCATTGTATATACAGGTTGGCTTGTTTTTCTAGCACGATGTCCCATTCATTCTCCAAATACTCTGCTGTTACCTGATCCTCCCCAGCTGCTTTCCCCCTTTTCATTTCTCCTAAGGCTTTCTTTACTTCATCTTTAGTTAATGGCGGGATAACGCATTGCTGTGCACTACTGTGTTCCTCATGAACGCTGTGATTACCATGGCTACTCTACAGGTCTGTGCAGAACTCTTCGGCTACGTCGAGTATCTTATCCATATTGCTAATGACCTTGCCCGGCTTGTCTCCTATCGCATACATCTGATTTTTACCTACGCCTAGTTTCCTCTTCACTGCTTTTAGGCTACCTCCGTTCTTTAGAGCATGCTCGATTCTCTCCATATTAAACTTCCTTATGTCGGCTACCTTGCGCTTATTTATTAACTTAGAAAGCTCTGTCAGTTCTATTCTGTTGGTAGGGTTAGACGCCCTCAAGCTTTAGCGCTTCTTAATCAGATCTTTCGTCGCCTTCGATAGCTTTCAGGTATCCTGTCGAACTGTCCTACCGCCTACTTCTACTGTGCACTCCGTCATGATGGCTGTCAGACTATCGTTCATTGTACGAACATGAAGATCGTCTTCCTCAGTTAAAGCCCGAATATCTGTTTTGCAACGCTATCCTAAACCTGTGCACTTTCCCGCTTACGGCTAACTCTTTAATGGACTTCCTCTTCACTAGCTTCTTCCGTTCCCTCTTCGTGTCTAATCTAATTCGAGACCTTGCCATTCGGTGGTCGCTACAGCTCACCTTTCTGAGGACGGCCACATCCTAAGCGATGCTAGGTTGAGCGCATAGTATGAAGTCGATTTCAGTTTTAGTGTCACCATTTGGGCTTTTCCAGGTCAACTTCCTGTTCTGTCGTTTGCAGAAATATTCATGATCCGTAAATTATTCCTACCTGCGACTTCTACTAATAGCTCTCACCGGCTATTTCTAGAACCTATCCCATAGTCGCCTACCGCGTTGTCGCCAGCCTCCTTCTTGCCAACCTTGCCATTGAAGTCGCCCATCAGTACAGTGTAGTGTGATTTTACTTTATTCATTGGCGATTCAACGTCTTCATAGAAACTTTAAACGGTCTCGTCATCATGGCTGGATGTAGGCGCCATTGATCATTTGATCATCACGGCGCGAAGTTCCTTGTTTGTGCCGTTGAACTCAACGGACAACTTGAACCTACTGAACAGGCAAGCCATCTCAATTTATCTGGAGAGCCTCGTACCGCGAGGCATTAAAGATGTCAGAATAAACGCTTTCAAAACGTCATATCCATTGATGTGGTGGAGCGAAGTGCACTGGAGATTTTAACCGCAATCGCCAAACTCGGCAACATCAGTGTACGCCCCCTTATTCTCCAAGACAGCGGCACTACGGCTGGCATAATCTACAACGTCGCCATCGCCATCTGTGACGCAGGTTTACCCATGTTGATCAAGCCGGCAACCAACGGCATTTCCATCATTCAAGTTCAGCGGTTAGGAAGATCTACAAGCATCAAGCTGACCTTCAGGGGTGACTGCATACCATCGCACGTGAAGGTTGGACACTGTCGTCATCCAGTTCGACCTTTTGTGCCTATGCCCCTTCAATGCAGGAAGGGCATGAGGATCGGCCACGTGAGCGGCGTCTGCCTCAACTCCATCGTGTGCCCGCGATGCTCCGAGTCACACAGCGGTGACGTTTGCTGCGCGACTACCTTGAAGTGTGCAAACTGCCACGGCCCTCATGACTCTTCCTCGAAATACTGCCCCCATCTAAAGACCGAGCGGGCGGTACAGAAACAAATGGTGCGATACCATTCTACGCACAAAGAAGCCGCCCCAAAGGTGCGACGACGCCGTTCGCGCCGCCGAAGGTCGACAAAGAAAGCAGTCACGTTTGAGAAAAATGCCCCAAACGCAACTGCAGCTTGTCCACCTCCACCAAAAACCGTACCAAATCAAGGGAGCCCGGCGCTTGGTGAGGATGGACCTGCGGCCTCAGACGCAACTTGGCAACCACTGCCAAAGCCTTCTACGCCTACTGTGTCAGGGATGTTGGCGCACTCAAGGCAGTGTGCAGCGCCTACGACTGATCCAGCCAGCACGCACGATCAAGGCTATGGCCCAGATATGCAAGAGATTGTAATTCTAACGTCACTAATGAATGCCATGCATGCTCTGCTTTCCAGCGTACGCACGCCAGCAGCATATAGCATATTTCAAGTGCTGGACGCGCTACATCCAGTCCTTGCGGCTCTACAGTAGAAGGCATCATGGCTCCTTCGGACCTGTCTCTTCAAAAGCAAGTCAAGCACGCTTTCATTTTCCAATTTAATACTCGTGGACTCCAGTCCGGGATTTCCGATTTACGGCACTACGTCTACGAGAATCACTTCCCCATTCTTGTGATTTTTGACACGAAGACCCCGGCAATTTTGCGAATATCCGGTTACGAGGCATTTGCATCACCCACGCGCAACAGATCCAGCAAAGTCATCGTCTACATTCGACGTGAACTTACATATGTGCAACATTCAGTTCCTCCGAACAAAGACAATCATTAGGTTTGCCTGACAATGAAGAGCTGAGACCTGACGTTTACGCTACTGGCGGTGTACTTGGCGCCATCAAGTCGTCTCGACGCCAGAAGGTTTAGTGCTTTGATGGCAGCTACACCTGCTCCGAGGGTCATTATGGGTGACTTCAATGCTCATCACATTATGTGGGGAGGCGTTAGGATGGACGTAAGGGGAAGATAGCTTGTGTCCTTCGCCTCTGATCGTGACCTACAGTGCCTTAATGACGGAAGCCCGACCTATATCCGAGGGGGCATTTATAGCAGCTTCTTGGACTTGATTTTCGTTTCACAGTGCTTTATCAACAGCGTTCAGTGGTTTTCGGATGTAGACACCGATAGCAGCGACCATATCCCAAGCTATCTGATTATTATCGGCCATTCCACATTTTCCCCAGCCACGTGTAGGGAGCGCATTGACTGGACAGTTTTTAATTTACTTATGGAGGCTGCTTCCACAGAGGGCTTCTCTACCGGTCTTGAACAAAAAATTAAGGAGGCCATGGAACACGCCACCTGCCCCTTTAACCCTGTCGCTGACAACACCAATTCTGACTCCGAATTGCAGCGACTGCGATCACAAGGGCGCTGGGCAGAGCGCAGATACCGATGCAAAAAGTCGCGCCTAGACCTAAGAGATGCTAGGCGCATACAGAAGAAGACTCAGCGCAGAATTCAGGCACAGCAAACACAACGCTGGAGGACATTTTGCCAAACACTTGATCCACGGAAGCCTTTGTTACGTGTTAAGAGTGTAATTCGGGGTCTTCGCACGTCCCCTCAACAGCGCTACCCGTTAAAATCCGTAGGGCTCTACCAAAGGCGCAGTGTGGTTGAGGTAGCCGAATATTTCTGCGCAAGAATAACAGGCCCTCCGAATCCAGGCGCATAGCTGCCCTGCAACAATGTTCCACCCTCACGTGATTCTCGGTTGGATGTACTATTCTCTATGAAAGAACTTGATGCTGCGCTGGCTTGTTGTAGAAGGTCATCATCGCCATTGCCCGATGGTGTGACGTACTCCGCAATTGCCAACCTTGGCCAAGAAGCTCGACGGGCTCTATTGGACACTTATAACAAGTCATGGACTGTTGGCATAGTTCCTCATGATTGGAAGACCAGTCGTCTGGTTCCACTTCTTAAACCGGGGAAATCACCGCTCGACCTTTCATCATACCGTCCAATTGAACTCGCCAGATGCGTCGGCAGTCATGGAAAGAATGCTGCTCACACGCGTGGAAGGGTACTTGGAGCGATATTAGATTTATCCAACCTTCATGTCTGGGTTCCGACGGGGCCGCTCTTCTATCGACAACGTGGTTGACCTTGTAACGTCGGTGCAACACAGCAAAAGTTTGAAAAGAATGACCGTGGCATTGTTTTTGGATATCAAGGGCGCGTACGACACCGTAATGCATCAGGCCGTTTTCGACGCAATGGAAGCTGCTGAGATCGGAGGCCGCACGTTCAGCTGGATACGCAGCTATTTATTAGAGAGGTCGTTTTTTGTCCTGACTGCGGATGGACCAACGTCCTTACACCGAAATTCGCGCGGAGTCCGTCAGGGTGCAGTGCTGAGCCCAGTTCTCTTCAACCTTGCTCTCATCGGCCTGGTCGACTACTGTCACAAAATGCTCAGATAATTGTATGTGTAGATGATATCTCTATTTGAGCATCAGGGTTGACCCGTCCTCAAGCTCGTGCAAGACTTCAAAAGGCGGCATCGATAAGGTCATCTTATCTTCGCTTGCAGGGCCTGAACATTTCGACCGAAAAGTGTTCACTTGTGGCGTTCACACGCAAAATAATGTCACGTTACACCATTCGCATCAATGGCGAAGCCATTCACTATGAGAGAAGCCACAGATTCCTTCGTGTTGTCATCGACAGGAAACTCTCGTGGAGTCCACATATCTACGACATGAGAAAGAGACTAACTGAGCATGTCCACGTCCTCTGCTTCCTCGGCGGAAAGTCCTGGTGCGCATCAGTCTGCTCGATGCTACAACTGTACCGTTCCCTATTTCTGGGCTACATGCGGTAAAGTCTTCCGATATTCAGTTCCATTAGAAAGACAGATATCAAGACTCTTCAAAGTGTGTAGGCACAGGCTCTCCGTATCTGCCTTGGACTGCCTAAATGTGCATCAACAGCAGCAACTGTTCTTGTTGCCCGGAAACATGCTGTTACTACATACATTGGTGTTGACACCATGAGAACACATATTCGGCACCTCACACAGGTTCCCTGTCATCACCTCGCAACACTCCCAATAATTAGGCCGCGTACTGCATTCGCCAAAGTCATTGAAGCCATCGCGCATATCTTCCATCGGAGTTTTCCTCCCTGCGCCAAGACCGTGCTCACCCTTACGGAGTCTTCATGAACCTCGGGTTCACCTCTATATTCCTGTAATTACGAAGAAAGCTGGTATATCACTGCCCGCTCTCAAACAACTGACATTGAATCACCTGCATTCTTACCACAGTAACCGCATACATGGTTACATAGATGGATCAGTTCACTCGACCAGTTCTGCAGGGTTGGTGGTGATACCGGCCAGATTAATCTTCCTGAAAGTGAAGACGACCTATCCAACATCTTCAACTGGTGCGGAACTCGCAGCCTTACGGGCTGGGGTAGAGTTCATAAGTCAAGAACCTCCACCTGACTGGACGGTTTTCAACGACTCTGAAGCAGCCCTTCAAGCCCTACAAGCAGGAACAACTTGTTGCTGAGATCCGTCCACTGTACCACGGCGCCGTATCCAGAGGTCATCACGTCTTTTTTCAATGGCTACCATAACACTGTGGTATTAACGGTAATCACCAGGCTGATGCGGCTGCGCGTTCTGCTCAGAACGACGGACTTCCTGCGAGGATCCCAATATCAAGACCTGACGCTGCGTGTGGGCTTCGCCATTTGGCGCTGGAGCTCACACTTCCAGCGTGGAACACGAGACAGTTTCCAACCTCCGCCTCAGGGCACTGGACTCTGGACTGCGCCTTCGTCTTCCATGTAACTTAGCACGTCGCGAAGCAACATTGTTATGCCGTTTATGGACCGGTGTTGCTTTTACCAACCACCATGCTTTCCGGATGGGGATGGCCGACAGTCCTACCTGTTAAGACTGCGGTTGTGAGGAGACCATCGCTCGTCTTCTCTGTGAGTGTCCTGCATTTGCGAGTGCAAAACATACACTGTGTTGTGCCCTGGACCACCTCGATCCTCGCACATTAACAGAGCAAAAGGTCCTCGGTCCGTGGTCACAGCAGTCGATTGCAATCAAGGCATACAAAGCACTCTGCCTACTTGATAGCGACTGTACTGAGTGACAGTGTGACAGCGTTGTGTATGTGTGTGTGTTGCGCGTTTTTCCTCTTCCTCCTTTTAGTCCCCTAGTTCCTCTTCCCCAGTGCAGGGTAACCAACCGGAGCCCCTTTCTGGTTAACATCCCTGCCTTTCCCCCCTTCTCTTTATCTATCTATCTATCTGTCGTTAATTCTATAGAGCTCCTCTACGCTGCCAGCTATATCCTGATTAATGAGGAATCCCAAACCTTGTTCTCTTCTATCCGCTAATCCCCAATAACACAGTTTGTGTCCGTCATTTAGTGCTGTATACGCTTCACCTGCCCTCTTAACTTCACTTAACCCTATGACATCCCATTTGACATATTCCTGAAAAACAGCGCGAACTTGAACACGGACAGAAAGAAGAGAACATACGGGCGCTGACTTACAACTGAAATTTTATCGCTGGGAGCAGGGAAATAAATAGGTGCCACCACACAACAAAAAGAAGCACAACACTCACAATTCATATACATCACCGAGGAAGCCATCGCTATGTCACTTGCGTGTGGTTAAAAAGTTCTTTGCATGAAATTGTCAATGAGGGGCTGCTGACACATGTATCTGCTGATCTGGCAATTTTTTCGGGTTCGATGATTTCACGGGTTAGCTGATTCGCGTGCTTACTTATCACCTTGGTTTTCTTGAAGTTGGGACGGAAATTCTTCTTTTCGCAATCTCTACAATAAATGGCCAGATGCCCTTTCACGGTATTATACACGTTGTTGTTGTGTTCTCTGAGGCGTTCGTTAAGGCATCTACCTGTCTGGCCAATATATTCTTTGACGCATGTTAGCGGAATGGCATACACAGCACCTTCTTGGCAAGCTACGAAACGGTTCTCGTGATTAATGGTACTGTAGAGCGGTTTATTGGCACGATGGAAGCGCCGGCTGCGAAGACCTTGGCACAGGCAATCTACGAGGCAGAGAGCCGAGAGACCAGACACAAGCGGCAGTGTTCCATCCAGCACGAGCATCCAACCGGTGGCGTGAGCACTTCGTCGTCGTTGGCTTCCGGGCTGGTTCATCTTCTTCATTCCAAGTGCCCCGGCGGAATGAGGGAGCCATCCTGGCGACTCAAGGAGAGGAGAGAGACTACGAGGGGGCTATAATACGGCTTCAAGCGGCTGACGTGAACGACGTCGCGGCCACGGCGGCGATGGTCCGAAGAAGGTGTCACCGGTTCGATAATGTATTTGACCGGTGACGTACGCTCCAAGATGCGGTAAGGGCCGATGTGCTTGGCCGAAAATTTGGACGTATTCGGAACAGAGAGCCAGACTAGTGAGCCAGTGGAGAAGTGAACCGCGGGCGTGTTTTGATCGGAAGCATGGGTACGGAGACCTTGACGTTCGGCGGTGAAGGAGCGAGCCAACTGGCAGCACTTCTCAGCATGGCGGGTGATGTAAGAGAGGGAAGCATATTCCGAGCTTTCGGGGTTGTAGGGAAGGATTGTATCCAGCATACAAGAAGGTTCGCGTTCGAATAAAAGAAAGAATGGGGAAAAGCCGGTGGTTGCTTGAGAGGCGGTGTTATATGCATAGGTGACGAACGGAAGAACCTGATCCCAATAGGAGCTGTCGGAGTGAATGTACATGGCGATCATGTCCCCAAGAGTACGGTTGAAGCGTTCGGTGAGGCCGTTGGTTTGAGGGTGGTAAGCAGTAGTGGTGCGGTGGACTGTGTGGCACGCAGCGAGAAGCTCGTGAAGAACTTCAGACAAGAAAACACGGCCGCGGTCACTGAGAAGTTCGCGAGGAGCGCCGTGACGCAGGACAAAGTGATGAAGAAGGAAGAAGGCTACATCGCGAGCAGTAGCCGCAGGTAGGGCAGCGTTCTCAGCATACCGAGTGAGGTGGTCTACGGCGACTATGATCCAACGATTCCCAGCGGTCGTGAAGGGAAGTGGCCCATATAGGTCGATGCCCACACGATCAAAAGGGCGAGCCGGACACGGTATTGGCTGTAACGCATGATGGTGTTCACAAATCTCAGTGCGGAGATGTCGGGGAATCACGAGAAGCCACTTGCGGCCATCTGGACGATAGTTGCGCCGGTACAGAAGACCGTCGCGAAGGGCAAAATGGGAAGCCTGGCGACGAAGTGCTCGAGGGAAGGAGGCCGTAGAGGGTGCACGAAGTACGTCGAGCAACGATGAAATCCATGGATCTTGGCGTTGTTTATGGGGCATGTCCATGGTAGTGAGCGCTGCGAGTAGGGATGCAAATATTGGCGAAGAGGGCGCAGGAGAGGGCAGTGGGGAGCGGGACAAGGCGTCGGCGTCGGAGTGCTTGCGGCCCGATCGGTAAACTACGGTGATATCGAATTCCTGAAGACGGAGGGCCCAGCGGCCTAGGCGCCCTGAGAGATCTTTGAGTGAAGCCAACCAGCACAAAGCGTGATGATCGGTGACGACGGTGAACGGGCGGCCATATAAGTATGGGCGGAATTTTGTTAGAGCCCACACTACGGCGAGACACTTCTTTTCCGTCACGGTGTAGTTCGACTCAGCCTTGGTGAGGGCACGGCTGGCGTACGCAACAACGTATTCAGGAAATTCGGGCTTGCGCTGGGCAAGGACAGCCCCGAGGCCGATTCCGTTTGCGTCGGTGTGCACTTCAGTAGGGGCACTGGGGTCGTAGTGTCGAAGGATAGGTGGTGATGTGAGAAAACGACGGAGCGCAGCAAAAGCGTCGTCGCAGGCCGAGCACATAGACAGGTCGGCGGGACCATTAAGAAGTTTCGTCAGGGGCGCGACGATGGAGGCGAAATTGGGAACAAATCGCCGAAAATAGTAGCAGAGACCCACAAATTGGCGCACTTGTTTTGTAGAAGTCGGTTTAGGGAAGTCAGCGACAGCACGGAGTTTGTAAGGATCGGGTAGGACGCCGTCTTTGGAGACGAGGTGGCCGAGTACTGTCAGCTGCCGGGCACCAAAGTGACATTTTTTGAGATTAAGTTGAAGGCCAGCATTGGTGAGGCAGCTCAGTATCTGGCGCAAGCGCTTGAGATGCGTCGGAAAATCGGGCGAAAACACGACATCATCATCTAAATAGCAGAGGCAAACAGTCCACTTCAGGCCGCGCAAGATGTTGTCCATCATTCGTTCAAACGTTGCGGGAGCGTTACAGAGGCCGAATGGCATTACGTTGAACTCATAGAGTCCGTCAGGGGTGACGAACGCCGTTTTAGGACGGTCGGACTCAGCCATCGGGACTTGCCAATAGCCGGAACGGAGATCCAGGGAGGAGAAGAACTCGGCGCCTTGCAAGCAGTCAAGGGCGTCGTCAATACGTGGTAGCGGATAGACGTCTTTGCGCGTAATTTTGTTGAGCCGGCGATAGTCCACGCAAAATCGTACCGAGCCATCCTTCTTTTTAACCAGGACGACTGGGGACGACCAAGGACTGGCGGAAGGTTGAATAATGCCGCGTTGTAGCATGTCGTCAACTTGCTCAGTTATGACGCGGCGCTCGGGGGGCGACACACGGTAGGGGCGCTGACGGAGTGGAGCATGGGTTCCGGTGTCAATGTGGTGCTCGACAGTGGTCGCACGGCCCAAAGAAGTCGACTGGTGGTCAAACGATGAGCGAAACTGGCTGAGCAGGGCAAGGAGCGGCGCGCGGTGAGCAGTGTCGAGAGCGCGGTCAATGCAGCGGTCGAAAATGTCCGATGACAAAGCTGGAGTAGCACCACGTGGGGTGAGGGCAGCGACTTCGGCACTGGAGGAGGTTACATCAGTGTCGAAGGAAGAGATCAAAGCAGCGGTTTCAAAATGGCCGAGGCACTCGCCACGGAGCAGGGAGAGCGCGGAGAATGAGGTGTTAGAGACGAGGAAGGCGGCAGCACCGTAGTGAATGTCGATGACGGCGAAGGGAAGACATAGGTGTCGGCGAGAGGCAAGTACAGGGGAAGGCATGAAGAGAATGGTGGCATCAAAAACTGAGGCGGCGCAAACAGGGACAAGCACGGCACTGTCAGGGGGAATGTCAGTGTCCTCGGCGACAACAAGCTTAGCAGCACAACGAATCGGAGGCTCGTCGAGGAGCGCATCGCAGAGTGGAGAGAAGACGACGTGCGCACGGGCACAGTCAATGACGGCACTGTGCAGGGAGAGAAAATCCCATCCAAGGATGACGTCATGGGAGCTGGCACGGAGGACTAAAAATTCGACAACATACAAAACATCGGCGATGACGACGCGTACTGTGCAAGCGACAGAGGGATGAACGGTATCGGCGCTGGCGGTATGGAGTGAGAGTCCAGAAGATGGGGTTGTAACTTTGCGAAGCGAGCGGCAGAAGTTTTCGTGAATAACAGAAACGGTGGCCCCAGTGTCCACAAGCGCAAGTGTCTTGACTCCGTCGACAAAAACGTCAAGAAGGTTCGGCGGGGAAAGGCGAGGACTTAAGCAGGGCGATGAGTGCGCAGTTCGTGCCCCCGGAACTGCGGCTGCTAGTTTTCCGAATCGGCGCGGACGTTGCGACGCCTCATGGGCGACAATGAGCGGCGGCGAGGCGAAGGCGAGCGGTGGGAAACGTAGGGCTGGCGACCGTGCTCGCGGTCAGGAGAGGTCTCCTGAGGTTGTGGTCCGAAACGTGGGCGAAAGGTACGGTCTGCATCAAGGTAGTCTGGCAGAGGGTGGACAGGCGCATGCAGAGTACGTCGACAGAGGCGCGCGACGTGGCCCGGAAGACCGCAGGCGTAGCATATCGGTCGATTGTCAGCCGTGCGCCAAGGGTTGTAGGTAGGGGGCGTGAAGCGGGTCCGTGGAGCAGCAGGCGCAGGCACCACTTGAGGAACGTACGTATAAGCCTGCGGTCGCGGTGGTCGCGCGACAGCCTCGGCATACGTGGGAGGCACGGGAGTGGGGGCAGGCGGCACTTCAACTGGAGGACCGTAGCTCAACGGAGCAGCAACAGGCGGTGGCGGGGTCGGAGGAAGGCCGACCTGGGGATCCAAGGGGGCTGGATGGGGAAGAGGAGGGAGGGCGTCAGCGACCGCCTGCGTGATGGCGTGCCGGATCTCAGCGCTGAGGGGGGTCGGTGTCTGATGTTGGCGAGATAGGAGCGAGAGCTGCCGGCCGACCTCGTCCCGCACAAAGTCTTTGATGGTAGCAAGTAGATCTGGATTGATGGCCAGGCCGGAGATGGAGTCGGCAGGCGGAGGAGGCCGACGAGCGCAAAGACGTTGCTTGCGCAACTCGTCGAAACTCTGGCAAAGGGTATACACCGAGGTAACGGTGGTGGGACTCTTCGCTAACAACAGCTGAAAAGCATCGTCATCGATACCCTTCATGATGTGTTTGATCTTGTCAGCCTCGGACATAGCCGGATCAACACGCTTGCAGAGGTCTACTACGTCTTCAATGTAGCTGGTGAAAGTCTCATCCGTGTGCTGAGCTCGGACGCGCAGGCTTTGCTCAGCGCGCAGTTTCCGCACTGCAGGACGGCCGAAAACCTCCGCAAGGGTGCTCTTTAGAACGGCCCAAGTGGGAATGTCGGCCTCGTGGTTGCGGAACCAGAGGTTCGCGACATCGCTGAGTTAGAAGATGACGTTGGTAAGCTTGACGCGGTCATCCCAGTTGTGGCGGCTCACCCGTTCGTATGATTCCAGCCAATCTTCCACGTCCTGGTCGCTATGGCCGCTGAAGACAGCGGGGTCGCGCTGCCGGACGGCACCGGAGCAGATGACTGGCTGCGACGTGGCGGCGGGCTGTTGACTGGCCTTGGTAGTGGACATCGGGATGGTGCGGCTGCGAAGGTCCACGGTGATGGTGAAAAGGGGAACACAGCAACCTCCACCAAATGTAGAGCGGTTTATTGGCACGATGGAAGCGCCGGCTACGAAGACCTTGGCACAGGCAATCTACGAGGCAGAGAGCCGAGAGAGCAGACACAAGCGGCAGTGTTCCATCCAGCACGAGCATCCAACCGGCGGCGCGAGCGCTTCGTCGTCGTTGGCTTCGGGGCTGGTTCATCTTCTTCATTCCAGTACATTCTTTCTCGACATAGGGTGAATTAACTTTTTACAAATCTTAACTAGCTTGTCGGGAGCCGAGAAGACGACTCTAACATTTCCACACTTGCCAATCTTTTTCAGCCTGTGTGCGAAACGGTGAATGTAGGGAGCCACGGTAGTCTTTTCTTTTTCCTTGTTAACGGGATTAGCCGGTTTTTCTTTTTCTAACAACCTTCGAAGGATGGATTCCGATATAGCGACGAGCAGTTGTTTGGGATACCACACGCAAGTGACATAGCGATGGCTTCCTCGGTGACGTAAATGAATTGTGAGTGTTGTGGTTCTTTTTGTTGTTTGGTGGCACCTATTTATTTCCCTGCTCCCAGCAATAAAATTTCAGCTGTAAGTCAGCGCCCGTCTGCTGTCTTCCTTCTGTCCGTGTTCAAGTTCAAGCTGTTTTTCAGGAATATGTCGTACTAACTCGCCCAAGCATCTGTTTTAATATCCCATTTGATTCTCGCTAGGTCCTCGAACAGCACTGCTAGGCTAGCCTCACTAGATAATGTTCTAGAGTTAAACGTTGCCAAGTTCAGATTCCAATGGCAGCCTGTCTGGAGCCAGAAATTCTTCGCACCCTCCGCTGCGTCACAGGTCTGACCGCCACCGTGGTCAGTTGCTCCGCAGCCGCTGGGGACTGAGGGCCAAGCGTTTATTGGTTTGTTCATAGAAGGTTGTGGCCAAGTACTACACCAGGGTGGCCAAATCCTTTTCTGGTGAGGGAGTGCGTTGTCGGCTCCGGCCACAGAGATCAAGCAGCACCCCAGGCCTGATTATGCAATTCCATCGATGCGCGGATTTTTAAAAATTTTTTCAAGCCCGGTGGAGAATTGCGCGGCACCAGGATTCGAACCCCGGTCCTCTTGCACGCGAGGCGGATGCTCTACCTCTACACCATCGCTGCGAACTCTGGGCGCTTAGGGGGAACGGTGGACTAGGGGGTGGGTGTGAGAATTGGGTGAGGGCCTGTCGCAAAACTCTTATCTCCTCTCGAAGGCAGTCCATCTCCTCGTCCCGGAAGTCTGCCTTGCGGATCACTCGTTCCGACCATGTGCTGTTCTCGGATGCCTTCGGTGGCACTGATCGATGGAATCTTGGGAAATCATCGAAGTCTAGTGGCGGATTTCCGGTAGTTATTATGCTTGCTTGTGGCTTCGTTGTTTGTGGTCGCTGCTTTGCTTTGCACCATCCCGTTCCTGTAAGGTGCTCTCCGCCGCACAGGATGCAATGGGGCGCACACTGACGACTTCTGTCTGCTCTGTGATCGCTGCCGCATCTTGAACACCTTGGTTGTTTCGGTTTGGGAAACACATTGTGTCTATGTCCTGGGACACGACAGTTCTTGCAGGCATCTGGTGTAGCCCTATATGGCGAGCACAGGTGGACTCCGCCAAAGTAAATGATTCTACGGGGGATGGGACCCTGGGCAAAGGTTATAACAATGGACTTGGATTTCCCCATCCATCTCGAAAGTATGATATGGGCTCCTGGTTTCCTCGTTTGCAGATGTTGCAGGAGCTCCACTTTTGTTTCATCCCAAAAAGCGTTGTGTTGTGTAACACACACGCACGCCTCACAAAGGGAGACAGGCAACGTTTCGCTGCTCAGTCGAAAGCTTTTCTTTTTTCTGTTTTCATTGACCTAAAGAGCCGCAAACATCGCTGACAAGCACATTTTATGTGCTACTGCTGACTCACCAGCAGCAAACTGGACACTATTCGCAGAGCTGTATTAAACCACATAACGGCAGAGCTTAAGGCTGAAGTTGGGCAAACTGACCAACTTCCATATCACTACCTATTGCATTGTGCGCTATAAATAGTAGAGGGTAGGAGAAAATTTTCTGCTAAATTAAATTCGACGTCTGTGCAGAAATTAACATCGCATCTTATGGAGATGCTGCACTAGATGAATTGCATCAAAGTTTTAAATAAGTTTAATATCATATACTGAAGTTCAGGCCAAAAATGATTATCTGCGGTTTAACTACTGCTGCCTTGGCTAGAAATGAAATATATTGAAAATCGATTTTTGGGGAAAGGAAATGGCGCAGTATCTGTCTCACATCTCGAATGATAACTGAAGCGCCGTAAGGGAAAGGAAAAAGGAGGGACTGAGACAAGGAATAAAGGGGTGCAGTAGTGGAGGGCTCCGGAATGATTTCGAACACATGCGGATCTTTAACATGAACCCGGCCGCGGCGGCCGCGTTTCGATGCAGGCGAAACGCTAAGGCGCCCGTGAGCTGTGCGATATCAGTGCATATTAGGATATAATAATTGGCTGGTTGGTTTTTGGGCAAAGGTAATGGCGCAGTATCTGTCTCATATATCGTTGGACACCTGAACCGCGCCGTAAGAGAAGGGATAAAGGTGGGCGTGAAAGAAGAAAGGAAGAAAGAGGTGCAGTAGTACAGGGCTCCGGAATAATTTCGACCACCTGGGGATCTTGAACGACCTTCCGCGGTGGCTCAGTGGTTAGGGCGCTCGGCTACTGATCCGGAGTTCCTGGGTTCGAACCTGACCGCGGCGGCCGCGTCTTTATGGAGGCAAAACGCTGAGGCGCCCGTGTGCTGTGCGATGTCAGTGCACGTGAAAGATCATGAGGTGGTCGAAATTATTCCGGAGCCCTCCACTATGCCATCTCTCTTCCTTTCTTCTTCACTTTCTTGCCCTTCACTCTCGCCCTTCCAGACTTTCACTCTTGCCCTTCCCTTACGGAGCGGTTCATGTGTCCCACGATATACGAGACAGATACTGCGCCATCATTTCCTTTCCCCATAAAATCAATTATTATTATTATTATGATCTTGAACGTGCACTCACATCGCCAAGTACACGGGCGCCTTAGCGTTTTGCCTGCATAAAATCGCAACCGCCGCGGTTGGGTTCGAACCCAGGATCTCCTGATCAGTAGCCGAGCGCCCCTTACAAAAATGCTCATTGAAGTCATGTTGATTTTCTTCTGAGCGGGCTCAACATGCTATCTCGAATTCATGTTGAGACCAGGAAGGGTTAGGGTGTGTCGATTGTTGAGGCAGCGTAGAATGTCTAGAGAAAAGTGGCCGCCGTGCTAGAGTTGAGCATTCTCAACACAATTTTCGCATTGCTTTTATGTTGAATTCATGTTGACATTATGGAGGTGGCTCAAGAAATCATTCTGAATATCAGCTGCTTTAAAAAAGAAACTTGGAATGATACGACCAAGTACCGATGCAATTTCCAGTGGTATATTCATATATATTGCTGCAATTTGGCATTCACGTGATACTGACAGCACCAGTCTTGTAGTGCTCCACACATATGTTCAAACATACGTGTGTGTGTGTGGGTGCGTGTATACATAAATACATACACTCATACATAAATGCATACATATATAGACTCTCGCCTATTCAACCATCAGATATAGAGCGCGGAACAGTATTGCACACGTGGAATACCAGCTGGTACAGGTGGAAGAGGAATAATAGATATATAAAGAGGAGGAGGGAAAGACAGGGATGTTAACCAGAAAGGGGTTCCGGTTGGCTACCCTGCACTGGGGAAGAGGGATTAAGGGGCTAAAAGGAGGAAGAGAGAAGGGGGAAAAGGCATAACACACACACACACACACACTCACAATGCTGTCACAATTTGTCACTCAATCCAATCGCTCTCAAGTAGGCAAAGAGTGCCTTGTATGCCTTGAGGGGAGTCGACTGCTGTGGCCACGGACCGAGGACCTTTTGCTCTGTTAATGGGCGAGGATCGAGGCGGTCCAGGGCACAACACAGTGTATGTCTTGCACTCGCAAATGCAGGGCACTCACAGAGAAGATGAGCGATGGTCTCCTCACAACAGCAGCTTTCACAGGCAGGACTGTTGGCCATCCCCATCCGGAAAGCATGGTGGTTGGTAAAAGCAACGCCGATCCATAAACGACATAACAATGTTGCGTCGCGACATGCTAAGTTACGTGGAAGACGAAGGCGCAGTCCAGGGTCCAGTGCCTTGAGGCGGAGGTTGCAAAACTGTCCCGTGTTCCACGCTAAAAGTGTGAGCTCCAGCGCCAAAGGGCGAAGCCCACACGCTGCTTCAGGTCTTGATATTGGGATCCTCACTGGAAGTCCGTCGTTGTGAGCCGAGCGCGCAGCCCCATCGGCGTGGTGATTACCGTTAATACCACAGTGTCCTGGCAGCCATTGAAAAATGATGTCATGACCTTTGGAAACGATGCCGTGGTACAATAGACGGATCTCAGCAACAAGTTGTTCCTGCGACCCGCGGCGTAGCGCAGCTTGCAGGGCTTGAAGGGTTGCTTTAGAGTCGGTGAAAACCGTCCAGTCATGTGGAGGTTCCTGACTCATGAACTCTACCGCAGCCCGTGAGGCTGCGAGTTCCGCACCAGTTGAAGTTGGATAGGTCGTCTTCACTTTCATGAAGATGGATCTGGCCGGTATCACCACCGACCCCGCAGAACTGGTCGAGTGAACTGATCCATCTGTGTAAACATGTATGCGGTGACTGTGGTAAGAATGCAGGTGATTCAATGTCAGTTGTTTGAGAGCGGGTAGTGATACACCAGCTTTCTTCGTAATTCCAGGAATATAGAGGTGAACCCGATGTTCATGAAGACTCCATAAGGGTGAGCACGGGTCTTGACGCAGGGGTGAGCTCCGATGGAAGATTTGCGCGATGAGCTTCAATGACTGGCGAATGCAGTACGCGGCCTAATTATTGGGAGTGTTGCGAGGTGATGACAGGGAACCCGTGTGAGGTGCCGAATATTTGTTCTCATGGTGTCAACAGCAATGTATGTAGTAACAGGATGTTCCCGGGCAACAAGGACAGTTGCTGCTGTTGATTCACATTTAGGCAGTCCAAGGCAGATAAGGAGAGCTTGCCCTTGCACACTTTGAAGAGTCTTGATATTTGTCTTTTTAATGGAGCTGGATATCGGAAGACTGTACCGCATGTAGCCCAGAAATAGGGAACGGTACAGTTGCAGCATAGAGCGCACTGATGCGCCCCAGGACTTTACCCCGAGGAAGGAGAGGACGTGGACAATCGCAATTAGTCTCTTTCTCATGTCGTCGACATGTGGACTCCACGAGAGGTTCCTGTCGATGACAACACCAAGGAATCTGTGGTTTCTCTCATAGGGAATGGCTTCACCATTAATGCGAATGGTGTAGTGTGACATTATTTTTCGTGTGAACGCCACAAGTGAACACTTTTCGGTCGAAATGTTCAGGCCCTGCAAGCTAAGATAAGATGTCAATATCGATGCCGCCTTTTGAAGTCTTGCATGAACTTAAGGACGGGTCACCCCTGATGCCCAAATACAGATGTCGTCTGCATATACCGAGATCTGAGCAGATTGTGGCAATACGTCGACCAGGCCGATGAGAGCAAGGTTGAAGAGAACTGGGCTCAGCACTCCACCCTGAGAGACTCCGCGCGAATTTCGGTGCAAGGACGTTGGTCCGTCCGCAGTCAGGACAAAAAACGAACTCTCTGATAAATAGCTGAGTATCCAGCTGAACGTGCGGCCTCCGATTTCAGCAGCTTCCATTGCGTCCAAAATGGCCTGATGCGTTACGTTGTCGTACGCGCCCTTGATATCTAAAAACAATGCCACGGTCAATCTTTTCAAACTTTTGCTGTGGTGCACCGACGTTACAAGGTCAACCACGTTGTCGATAGAACAGCGGCCCCGTCGGAACCCAGGCATGAAGGTTGGATAAATTTGATATCGTTCCAAGTACCATTCCACGCGTGTGAGCAGCATTCTTTCCATGACTTTGCCGACGCAGCTGGCGAGTGCAATTGGACGGTATGATGAAAGGTCGAGCGGTGATTTCCCCGGTTTAAGAAGTGGAACCAGACGACTGGTCTTCCAATCATGAGGAACTGTGCCAGCAGTCCATGACTTGTTATAAGTGTCCAAAAGAGCCCGTCGAGCTTCTTGGCCAAGGTTGGCAAGTGCGGAGTACGTCACACCATCGGGCCCTGGTGATGATGGCCTTCTACAACAAGCCAGCGTAGCATCAAGTTCTTCTGTGGAGAATAGTGCATCCGTCCGAGAATCCCGTGAGGGTGGAACATTGTTACAGTGCAGCGTTGCGCTTGGGTTCGGAGGGCCTGTTATTCTTGCGCAGAAATCTTCAGCTACCTCAACCCTACTGCGCCTTTGGTGGAGCGCTACAGATTTGAACGGGTAGCGCTGTTGAGGGTACGTGCGAAGACCCCGAATTACACTCCAAACGCGTGACAAAGGCTTCCGTGGATCAAGTGTTTGGCAAAATGTCCTCCACCGTTGTGTTTGCAGTGCCTGAATTCTGCGCTGAATCTTCTTCTGTATGCGCCTAGCATCTCTTAGGTCTAGGCGCGACTTTGTGCGTCGGTATCTGCGCTCTGCCCTGCGCAATAAACATTTGATTTCAATAAACATTTTATTGAAATAGCAGACTGAGGTTCATGCGGGTAAAGCCCCTATTCCAGGGCCCCACTGGCTCCAGCGGCTCGTTCGGCTTTGTCCAAGGTTGCCTGCTGGCTTCCCAGGTTCTGACGGGCGAGTCGCACCTCCCACGACCTTTCAAGTTCGTTGCATGTGGCGAGGGGTCAGTTTTCCTCTGCTCTTCTTTGTTTGAAATGCCAAGTGGTGTGTTTGAGGGTTGATGTGTCGCCGCATAAAGGACTGCAGTCATCGTATTGAGACGGGTGTATTTTGCTGAGTGTGTGTATGTTTGGATATGTGTTTGTTTGTAGGCGTCTCCAGTGCCTGGACTGCGAGCGTGTGAGTTTAGGGTAGGGTGGCGCCATTGTCTCCCTAGCGCGTCTTTGGCTGCCGAGGATATCTTGCGGCAGCGTAGGTGCGAGGTATTCCTCCCTGGTCGATGAATCCGCGGTGTGGAAAATTAGTCCTCGAGCCGGGTGGTCCGCCCGTTCGTTTCTCTGTACACGTTCGTGAGCGGATCATCATGTGATGATGTGATCTTCTCGAAGATTGGTTCCAAGTATGCCTAGGGCACTCCGAGGGAGGACGCCCCAGAGAAACAGTCGGCAAGCTTCTTGCGAATCTGTGAGAACTCGTGCAAATTCTCTCTTGCCCTCTGCCGCTCGTATGGCTGGCTAGTGCTATGGCTGCCGCTTCGGCCACGGCGGTGCTCTTGGTGCGGATTGTAGCCGGCGTGATTGCTTGGTTCCCCTCTAGTGACGACCGCAGCAAATGCTCCCAGCGTCAAGGGGTAGGGAGTTGCGTCTGTGTAGTGAGTGTTTGGGTCTTTGTGTAACTGTTCGAGTGCCACCGCTCTCGGTCATCTGCAGCCGGCGTTAAACATGGGGTGCATGTTCTTGTGTACTGGGTCCTCGTGTATGCGTTCGCTCTCTTGTCTGGATATTTGGGGTTTCTCCTCCCCGCAGAATTGAGGTGCCAAAAGGTAATGAAGTCTCTGTAGTAAAGCTCTACCTTGGGTTGTCGAGTTGAGTCTCTCTCTCGGCGTGATCAACATGCCCGCGGCGTGTTAATTGTATGTATTTTAAAAAATAAGATTCTCCAGACGCTCTCTGCCAATGCCGTCAGGGAGGCCCCAGTGCAGCTTTGTAGGCAGTGCGTATGAGTTCGTTGGCCTATCTGCTTCACATCTGCGCGAAAGCTGGTATGGCAGAGCGTACGTAATTCGGCTGATGACGAAGGTTTGTACCAGTCTCCTAGAGTAGTCCTCCTTCATGCCGTCCTTACTGCGGGCGATTCTTCTTAAGAGTCTCGAAACACTTCTGGCCGTCTGTTTGAGTTTTTTTGGCATTGACGATACGCTGCCCGTCTCCTGAATTAACATGCCTAGCACCCTGAGATCCTGCACATTTTTGACCTAGCTTCCGTTGATCTCCAGATTGAGGATGGGGGAGCGCGTCTGCTGTGTGTTTTTAGGTCTAATTTGTATAAATTCCGATTTTTGTGGTGTGCATCTCATGCCTGCCCTCCTCGCATGCTCGTCAAATGTGTTGATCGCTCTTTGTAGCGTGTCTTTTCTGTGCCCGTAGAAACCCTTGGCCGCCCAAAGGGTGACGTCGTCCATGTAGATGGCTACTCCAAGTTCTGGGTCTTCCTCTAACGCTAGAGCCAAATTACTTATCCATATGTTGAAAAGTAGAGGGGAGAATATAGAGCCGAGTGGAGTGCCCTTGTTGGCCATGTGAATCTTATCCGATCTTAGGTGGCCCAGCCCAATGGACGCCGTTCTGTCTTTGAGAAAACTGTGCACGTAACTGTAGATACTCTCTCCACAGCCTACTTCTTTTAGACAGGTGAGTATCGCGTCATGTGATATGTTGTCAAATAATAATAATAATAATTGGTTTCTTGGGGGAAAGGAAATGGCGCAGTATCTGTCTCATATATCGTTGGACACCTGAACCGCGCCGTATGGGAAGGGATAAGGGAGGGTGTGAAAGAAGAAAGGAAGAAATAGGTGCCGTAGTGGAGGGCTCCGGATTAATTTCGACCACCTGGGGATCTTTAACGTGCACTGACATCGCACAGCACACGGGCGCCATGGCGTTTTTCCTCCATAAAAACGCAGCCGCCGCGGTCGGGATCGAACCCGGGAACTCCGGCTCAGTAGTCGAGCGCCCTAACCACTGAGCCACCGCGGCGGGTTTGTCAAAGGCCTTCTGCAGGTCCAAGGCAAGAAGGGTTCTGTTCATTCTTTTGGGTGGTTGGTTGAGAACCTCGTCCCGAAGGAGGAGGAAGACGTCCTGCGTGGAAGCCCCATGTCGGAAACCGTAGATCGAATTCGGAAGGAGCTCGTTATCCTCAAGTATTTGCCAAATCGTGTTTGGATGACTTTTTCGAAAAATGTGCCAAGGCAGGAGGTTAACGAGATTGGTCGCAGGTTCTGTAGCGATTTTGGTTTCCTTGGCTTAGGTATTAAAAAATGATCTCAGCCACTTTCCATTCAGGTGGTATGGACCCTTCTTAAAAACAGTGTCGTTGAATAGCTTGGTTAGTTTCTCTAAAGCTTCGGTGCCCAAATTTCTGATTATGGCGTTTGTGATACGATCACAAACGCCATAATGCGCCGATGCGCCGTGTTCCTCTTGAAAGACAGCGCTGCAGCGTATACTTCAGCAAGCAATATCGGTTCGTCAAGGGTGGGGTTAGCCGGTCCCCAACGGCTATTACACCGGGGTTAATTATTAAAGGAATTGACTAAGAGTTCAGAACATTTTCATCTTAAGCGCCATCTGAGTATCACCCTTATATACTCCTACACTGGGGTGTCCGTATCTGCGCAGGTAGTGGCCAACCGATCAGCAAAGTTATATCAGTTATTACTATTACTATTTATTTATTTTATGTGCAGTGGAAGTAACAAACTTCACATACGACGTTATGTTAGTTGAAGACCTTGATTCATTCATAAACAACAGAAATAAAGCACCAGTCAAGCGCCCTTTTTAAGAGCGCACGTACAAATCCTCCAAAGAATGTATGTCTGAAAGAGCATATTGCACCACTGGCACTTCTTTCTGTGCAAGAAAAAAGCCTTAAGAGGTGCTGAATACTTTCATATGCACAATGTGATGATGTTCTATTTACACGACGAAGGTCAATGTTAGTTCTGATTTCGTTTAGTTAGACACGACTGCCACGATTCAACACGATTCAACATAAATTCGACAGAAATTACTCAACAGTTAATGTTTTGACTACGTTCAACAAAAAATTTGTTGAAATCGGCATGACTATGGTTAGCAGCCTGCTGGATTTGGTCACTTGCTATTGTGTTGCAGAAGATACCAATGCTAAGAGAAATCGTGCAAGTAGAGCATGCGTGATCACTTAATTTCCCTGGCGACCATAAAACATTGTTTTTCACATCATCGTCATCAACAGCCAACCCTTGATAATTTGCTGCTCACGGAAGCTCCAAAAGAAAAGCCGGAAACAGAATTAAAGCTACAGTGGAACGTTCTTGCGAGCTAGTTTGTTCATTTCGAGAAAACGTAAGGCAAGAAAACGAACACGACGCCAGCGCACGCGTGATGTTGCAATCGTTTCTTTTTCTCTTGTCCTATTCGCGCAGACTTAGCTTAACTAAATTAAAGTATTCAAGGCTTTCCATTACATTACTTGAATTGCAGTTAGCTAGAAAAATATTAATGGGTGGGCTTCCACACGATTTCGAAAACCGAGAACTACATATGCAAGAAGCAAGATATTTTCTCTATTGGAGAGACCTGCTCATTGTAAGCAGTTAGATGATGCCACGTGTTAGCACAGAACAATGTCATGTTCGACAGTACGTGTAACTATCAGAACATATTCGCTTTTGGAGTTACTTGTTATTTATTTAAGATCGTACCCCTAATTTACCTAAATATGCAGTGCACAGGAGTATTTGCCCCTTCGAATACTTTCTGAAAGGAGCCCATTTCCATGTTTCGGCAAATGCACCTATGGGCTTAAATTTACGATTTGTATGCTGTGAAAAAGCTGTTAAAGCTGAAAATAAACTTGAATTCTCCAATATCGACTAAACTGAGTGTAACCAACCGAAGTTTTGCATAGCATATGTTGAGTTAGCTCAACATACATAGGGTTCATGTTGGCTTCCAGTTGATTCAACAAGAGGTCAACAAGGCTTCAACTGAAGCTCAAGAGTCATTTTTGTAAGGTCGCCCTAACTGCGATATAGCGTTCTATCTTGGATACGTCACTCCTCGCCGCTGCACGAATCTTCCTATGACGGCGCCGTGTGTGCTTCACATTTACGCAGTTTTCTGGCTTATAAACCCTCGTTTTGGATAAAAATGACATATTGACCTCTGCGTCGCTCTAGATGCAGAAGGTGTGAATTCTTGATTACTGACAAATTTAGCACAAAAATAAACGCTCTAAATTAAGTATGCACTCGTAACAATGTGATTTTGTACGCTGAAGAGCGGACTTCGCCGGCCACATTCGCCGACGCTGTTTGAAGCCGAGCCATGCGTTACATTGATGTGGCAACGCCCTTTGGTCAGTTTCTTTTGCCCAGTTTACTTTGCCCTCTTTACTTTGTCGAGTTTACAGAATTGCGTTTCGTACAAACCAGATCAATGAAAGCAAATCCGCGCTCTTGTTCCGTATACCTGTACCTTGATTGCGCGCAACTGGCACAGGGGGCTTTTGTGTCGCCTCAACTTTAGTGTAGCAGAAAACGCAGCAATTTTTGGAGTGAAAGCTGTACTTCTTGTATGCAAAGCTGAAGGCCATGTCGCGTTAAGAATATGACTTTCGAAGGAGCGCAGCTGGCTGCTATGAGCCTTACCACGTGACTCTCCGCGCATGTGTAACGCGGCCGCGACGCGGAGAGCAGGCGGCACTCGCTCAGTCGGCAGGTGCATCAATTCACGTGACTCGTCAGTGGCTCGCCGCCGGGGGCTCGCTTCGCCTCACAGCTGAGCTTAACTACGTGACTCACGTACGCCTAAATATAAGCTCGTGCACTGCTTGGGGTTTCACAGAGCCATGGAAGAACCACGGGCGAGTCCCAGCCGTGCGACTATGAAGTGACGATGAGAGGTCGAGTCGGACAATCCTGCAGATTCTGGGTGCCGAGAACTGTGTCTAACCATGCTTAACCGAGCTTTCGTTCCGTATAACCAAATTCAGCTGAGTTGAACCTCAGTCATTTTTTTACGCTACTTTTCGTTTGGTTTCGAGATTAGGGCGTTTCTCTGTCTGTCAAGACGCGTCGTTTTGTTGAGAAGAAAAAAACTAACGTGTTCGATATGAGGAGCTGTCAGAATGGCTTACGTACGTTATCGTTGCGTTTGCGTTTTCGAAAGTTAGGGTGTTTACATGGCAAAATCACGACATGCACCGTACGTTTTAGCACGCTACTTCCCCATTGGACGCAAGAACGCAACTAGCTAGTGAACACCGGAATTTTTAATTACAGTTGTGCATATTGTATATTCGCATACCCTTAATTCAATAATCTGTTGCAAACCAAAAGCCATCCTGAGAGCATAGGTTCATAAAAAGGCGAAAAATTATAGAGGTGTGGCCTAAATGCCGAGACTCAGTTAATAGCTCTCATTTATTCTTGCAATGTTTTCTTATAAGAGTCTTTCTAGAATACATTCGCGTTTAAAATATTTCCACGCATGTCAATATTATTGAAGTTTGATCACCATGGCTTTAAATCCTAGAAAGAAAAATGTATATCTTGGAATATTCAGAAGAGACTGTGGACTGCCAAAGGCATATACAGTGCCACGTGTCGTTGATTTTATCGGCACACTGAATTGTTACAGTGGTGCAATTTACAATAACCTTAGCACCACAGTGTTCTTAAATGAGTCGGCTGAAGGCGACAACACTCACTCTGCAAGACGTTTGAAGAGCAGAAGAAAAAGCTGGAATTGCCTGACGCACTTTATATCGTTGAAACAAATGACGCACAAGGATGAAAATCTTTCCGAATGTTGCTGGCAAATCAAAACTGCAACACTATCAATATTGCTCGTAATGTTCTGGACAAATGATTTGTATTATCGTGATGGGTTGCAACGTCAGTTTGCGAATAAAGTCAAGGACACGTGGCACTGAGAGTATCACGGGAGATGACTGTCTGTTTTCGTATTGCTGTATGCGTTTGGCAGTCCACAGTATCTTCTAAATATTCCAAGATTTTCAATCTTAGTTCTCGGATTTCCAGCCATGGTGATGAAGCTGCAATAAAATTGACATGGGTGCAAACGTTCTAAATGCCAGTGTATTCTAGAAAGACTGTTATAAGAAGAGATGGCAAGCATAAATGATTGCTAATAACAGAGTATCAGGAAGCCCTTGCATTTAAGCCACTCCTCTACAATTTTCCGATCTTTTATGAACCTATCCTATCAGGATGGCTTTTGGTTTGCAACAGATTATTGATTTAGATGTATGCGATGATACACTATGAAAAATAAGAATTTGTGCATAATTAAAAAGCGAGACGAATTGCGAATGAAAGAGACAGAGGGAATTTATTCTGAACAAATTAAATGTGTTCGCTGCGATAATGGCAGACCTTTGTGGAACATTTGACCAATAAGCAGAAGCGCCATGCACATGGTTCAACCTAGTTTTTTTTATCTGCGCAGATAATATTCTCGAAAGCCGGAAAAAATAAGATAATGCCATTAGTGCAGGTGGCTTGTTTGGTAAAACGGACGTTATGCCTTTGTTTGTAGGTAGCTGAATATGGTTAATTGGGTACTACTAATAAAGTCTGTTTTTAGTTTTAATAGACAAATTATATAGCGGTATAGGAGGCCCTAGAAATCTAAGGCGAACCCATGATTTAAAATTTCTAAATCGGCGTTGTGGCTTGAGATATTGAACTAGGAACTATGCGCGCAAAACCACCTGTTACTGAAACCGCGGGGAGACATGCGGTAAATGTAGTGTTGCCCCACTAAGGCGGAGGATTCTCGGTGAATGAATGAATGAACTTCATTTCCGTCATCATGGCGCTTCACGGTCGGGGCGCAGCAATTAGGAGGGGGTGCCTCCCAGCCGGCTCTCAGCACCGCAGACCGCGCAGAGAGTCTTGTAGCAAGCCATCTCCGCCTGACGAGTGATGTGGTTTGCTGATCCGGGTCGTGGCTCCGGATAAGCTCTTCCCAGGTGGCAAGCTCCGGGATGCTTTGTGATTTAGCCCCAGGAGAATCCTGGCACTCCCAAATCAAGTGATTTTGCGAAGTCATTCAGTGGCGGCTACTGCAGAGCTCGGGCTCCCCAGTGTCTTCAACGTGCAGTATAGACTACGGAAAGAATCTGTTGACCTGAAGCCTCCTCCAGGCCCTGCACTCTTTTGGAGTGAGTGAGGTGGGAGCGTTCTCCTATCCTGTCTAGGTGTTTCGGTTATTTCTATATGCGTTATGAGGGGGTCTTTATTCCCACTCAGGGAACTTAATTCTCGAGCGGGGCTGTGAGCAGCCTCATTCCCCGGAATGCCCTCATGAACAGGATTCTCGGTCATGAAAAAAGTGCGGACACATTTTAAATTCTCATAGACATACCGTAAAATTCTGGACAAAAGAATTTTTGTGCAGGGAACGGCTTATATACGTAATTTTCAATATAACGTAAGATTCATATCTCATATATCTAGGCAACGTTCTATACAGATGACTTTGAAAACAGGAAGGCGCATAACAGGCTCCCTTGGACAGTGGACGCCTTAATCCCGCTTTGAGGTACGTGGCGGTCGTGCGAGACAGTTGTGGGCTGCATGAGTTAGCAGAGACGCGCGGCACTGCAGCAATAGGCCGC
This sequence comes from Amblyomma americanum, assembly GCA_030143305.2. NCBI lineage: Eukaryota > Metazoa > Arthropoda > Arachnida > Ixodida > Ixodidae > Amblyomma > Amblyomma americanum. The sequence goes on along the minus strand of JARKHS020014818.1, from coordinate 104,559 downwards.
TGCATTCATTGGGTGACCAACTTCTTGCGATCAACCATTTACTTCCACCTGCCAGGGTAGCAGGGTGGGTACAACGCCTAACCAGTGTGTGGACCGCACTCAACTATACAGACCCGTAGCCGCGTTTAGTTTCCCGATACAACACAGCCTTCGCTCTATATAACCCGGTGTTGCAGTAGTTGAGCCGCAGCTACCTTGTTTGACTGCCTTTGTAGTGGCTCAGTCTTTATGACACTCAGCTGGTGCCGCGAAGGACGAGGTGGTCGAACTTTGGTGCAGGCCAATCTCTAGAGGCCCGTGTACTGTGCGAGGTCAATTTACGTCAAAGAAAAAATGATAATTAGTTTTTGTGGACAGGAAATGGCGCAGGATCAGTCTCAAATATCAGCGGACACCTCAACTGCGCCGTACGGGAAGGGGTTAAGGCGGCACTAATAGAAGAAAGGAAGAAAGAGGTGCCGTAGTGGAGGGCTCGGGAATAATTTCCACCACCTGATGATCTTGAGTACTCAGGTTCGAACCCAAACGCGGCGGCCGCGTTTCGATGAAGGCAAAAGGCAAAAACGCCCATGGGCTGTGCGATGCCAGTGCACATTAAAGGTCCCCAGGTGGTTGAAATTCTTCCGGAGCCCTCCACTACGGCACTGTTTCCTTCTTTTCTTCTCTTAGCCCCTCCTTTATCCCTTCCCTTAGAGCGCGGTTCTGGTGTCCTCCCATACGTGAGACATTTACTTTCCTTAATAATAACAATCATAATAATAATATTAATTGGTTTTTAGGGAAAGGAAATGGCGCAGTATCTGTCTCATATATCGCTGTACACATGAACCGCGCCGTAATGGAAGGGATAAAGGAAGCAGTGAAAGAAGAAAGGAAGAAAGGGGTGCCATAGTGGAGGGCTCCGGAAAAATTTTCACCACCTGGGGATCTTTAACGTGCATTGAAATAGCACTGCACACGGGCGCGTTAGCGTTTTTCCTCGATAAAAGCGCAGCCGCCGCGGTCGGGTTCGAACCCGGGAACTCCGGATCAGTAGTCGAGCGCCCTAACCACTGAGCCACCGGGGCGGGTAACCATTTACTTTCCTCCAAAACCAATGTGGGGATCCCTCCACTACGGCACTTCTTTGTTCCTCTCTTCTCTCTATCCCTCCTTGATCCCTTCTCTTACGGCGTAGTTCAGGTGTCCGCTGAGATGTGAGACAGATAAGGCGCCATTTCTTTTCCCCAAAAACCAAACAATTTTCCAGGTGGTCCAAATTTCTGGAGGCCTTCACTGCGGCGTCTCTCATAGCCTGAGTTGCTTTCGGACTCCATAAACCCAACCAATCTATTTTGTGACCCATGGCAGCAATTTTTGTGAGCCAATTTGTGATCCATCACTCAGCAGATTTTTAATGCGAAAGCCTTACTAGAGACTTTTAGCAGAGCGGGCCAGCGGCCAGCGGAGAGGAGCGGACGAGAGAGGGCGCCAGTGCGCATGCGCTGAACGCTCAGGCGACCAGCGGGTTTACGGCGCTGCGCGCTCGCCCGCTCATCTCGTCTTTCCAGCGGAGATCGCCCAGCGAGTGCGAGCGAGCGAGCGTCGTCGAGCACTAACATGGCGGCCTCCCGTGCGGACGTTGCTGCGTCGGCTTCATCGAGCACGGGCGCGGCGCAAGCACGCCTGCAAGCAAGGAAGCCGCGCGAATGTTTCAGCGCGCAAGACGACATTTGCCTTCTGCGGGAAGTGGCCGCGACAAGGCCATTCGGGGACGAGCTCAAACGGGTGAGCGTCCTCGCGAGCGTTAACCGGGCGGTAGGCCGAGAGCTAACGCTTCGCGGGATAAAAGATCGCGTAGATCTTCTCATCGGCTACTGAAGGCGGCAAGACGCGAAGAATCTCAAAAGGTGAGTGTGTTTTTGTTTGTTCTCTCTGCAGCTCTAGCGCACATGTTTATGTGACGTGCATTTTCTGGCCTATTCAGATCGGGGACCGAAGAGCAGTACACTGAAAAGGAGCAAATTCTTCAGAACCTCTCCGACTACGCGCGGGCTGTGCAGTACGAGCCAAGGATAGCCCCAAGGAGTGCAGGCTGCGCAATGCGTTGGAAGAAGCCAGGAACGACTCATGACGCCTCAAGGACGAGTAGGGCAGCTCAGGAACGACGAGGTGCGAGCCAGTTAGAGGAAGAACTTGCTGGCGACTGCTCCTATTCGGCCGAGCCAGCTTCGCAAATTTGCGTAGCTGGTAAGAACGACGGTAAGTTTTTGTCATGCCTGCATCTGAGTTCGCCTTCTTGTGTTTTCTATTTCGACCGGATAACTTATAAAGCCGCGTGCACGGCCCGTAAGCTCGTGTACTGGGCTTCCTACAAGTAGCCCATGTGTGCACTCATGAAACACTGCAGTTTTCATGTAGTTGTCTGTGTTCTAGCTTGTTTTCTCTTTCTCTGAGCCTCTCGGGAGGGGTGGGGGAGGGTTCACCGCATGACTGTGCACAGAGGTGTATCACAGGCTGCTGCGTGCCCACTCTTTGCGGACTGAATCAAATGATAGCGGAGCTGACAGTTGCATGCCAGTGGGCTGAGCTTTTTATCGCACCTAGTGACAGGTGAAGAATAAGTTAGCGCGACTTGTATACAGAGTTGCCTAATTCTAGCACAACAGACAAAACAAATTAGGTTATAGAAGGATCTGGGGCATCATGAGCTGATTTCGAGGTCTAACTGCTTGGCCCCTAGGAAATGTTACAGTTGAAACAGGACAAGAATTCATGGCCGGTTTAAAATCCTTGTAGCAGCTTCCATTGCTGGCCAGGCCAAACTTCACGTGAAGGAGCGCTTGTAAAATCTAGTTGGGCACTTTATTTGTCAGGATGTTTTAGTGACAGAGACCTAGCTTAACACTCGTTCGACGGTGACGTTTCATAAGTGAATGACAACAGAGTGCCAGACATCATTGGGAACGTCAACTTGCCGGCAACATTTTATACATTTCTCAAGCTTACCCAGAATTCATCTTGAACCGGGTAGGCTATGCCAGATCGTCAAATTTCATTTATAGCTGGCAATCATCGGATTGTATTGCATATATTGAATTTGTAGTTATAAAAGCACTGAGTGAGTGCCAGATAAAAATCACTGAGTACTTTGTGTTTTTTATCCAGGAAGGCGCAGGTTGCTTCAAAGCTTTAGGCTAGGGGGTAACCTCTTTACTGCACACAAAAATAAAGTTGTGGTGCCTATCCAACAGAAAACGTTTGTTAGAGAAGCTGAGAAAAGACGTTTCGAGGCTGTTAAGAAAAGAATTCCCATGCACTGAAATGTAATATGTATGTGCTGCTCCCATTTCGTTCAGTTGTCCTGCGTAGGTGCAGCTATTGAAATTTTTGCCATTAACTTTTTCACAAAAGATATGAATTTCTCCTTTAGCCCGACAGGGGCCAGGACCTCGCATTGAATGAGCTTGTTCATTCACTCAAATTCACCGATAAGTGGAACAAAAAGTAGATTTTGCTCATCAGTGTACATTCCGCTTAATATGCACTCTTGCTGCCTTGCAGCGTTCTTTACTTTTCATTGCTTCAGAGTGGGCTTTCAGTGCAGCCCACTGATTCATGATTCAATGCAAGGCAGGTGCAATGCTGATCCATCATGTCACACTGAGTCTGGTAGGTGTCTGTGCGACAAGATGGCACTCACAAGATGTGCCACCATCACCTCGGGGTATGTCCCAAGTGATAATGAGGGACACTGCCCCCTTCTCTTGCCCTTTTGGAGAATGTGTAATCCTCTTGAACGTTTCGTACACATGAATTCTTGCCTTCGAATAACAGCCAAGGAAGTGTGGAGGTAGCACATTGACCGCCTGATGACAGACACTCTAGGAAACGATATACACACACTTTAGAAGCACGCATGTTCTACCTTCATTTTTGTCTACAGGCTGTTGGGCCGCCCACACAGGACACTTGCCCAGTATATCCCGACGCCGACACAAAATTTAGTATCGTTTGCAATCAGCTAACAGGGCTCCAACGGAGAAAACAGTTTCGAACACTGGCACAAAGTAGAGAAAAAGTGTACGAAAACATTCAGAATATTTATTACAAACCAAATTATATTGACATGGGCACAGCAAAAAATGTAATCCAAAAATAGCCACATAGACAAATGGAAAATTTCAATGCCAACTCGGAGGAACAGTAGCCCAATCTGGCAACCCTGCTTGTATGATTTTGCCTCCTCCTTTTTTCATTCATTATAAACAGGATCGCCAGCAGCCGAGCTGTTTCTCAGCGTTTACGATGAGGAGCTTGTGCTGGGACCATCTGCAGCTACCAGTGACAATGAGCGGGACCGGATGGATGGTGGCCAGCAGCAGCAGAGCCAAGTCATGTCAGCACAACAAGAGCATCCTCCCTCAGCACCCTCATCAGTCGACAACGATCAGCGCCAGCCTGCAACTAGGCAACAGATTCTGCCGGCCATGGGCAAAGGCAAGTTCTTTAGGAATGTTTATTTACCACGTACAGTACACACGGAGCGGAATGGTGTTCAGGAGAGCATTATAAGTGTAGACAGGTAAATGTTGACATGCGTAGGGTTTGGGCAGCTTTGTCAGTTGATTTGCGGAAGTCGAACTAGAGCCCTCTTCGTTTAACCCTACAGTATAAATTATTGCTCATGGCTATAACGAAACCATGATTATGTATTGAGACTCATTCCTGACACCTTTAAAACATATGCATACAAACCACAAATATGAACAGTAAGAATCTTGCCTGAGTAGGAAGACAGAATGCAGAAATCAAAACACATTTTGCCATGGCGCAGCAGTTCATGACCCAAATGTTTCTTTATCACACGAATGCTTAACAGAATTGGAAACAAATCCCATCTCTTTCATGAATAGATATAGAAATATCGAATAAATGCACATGAACAAAATTTGTTTATCAGGGTACGTTAGGCACGAAAACATTAACCTAAAAGCTAGGTGTCACATAAATACATGCTTGCATACCATAGAACACATAATCAGTCGAATACGAACTGCATCACAAGAAGCTCGTTTGAGAGTAGTTATGCTTTATCACAGGATCTGTGCTTTTCCTATGGCATCATAATACTACACAGCAATCGCACAGTGCATGAACTCGCTTGAACGGCCGAAATTGCCTTGCTTGTCTACCTTTGCAGGAATTCGAGGACTACAAAGCATGGGGCTCCAGCTGCTCACAATGAGGGAGACAAATGAATTTCACCTCCGCAATAAGGAGCTGGCAATTGAGAGGAGGAAAGTGGAAAACGAGGAGCGCCGCCTTGCTTTAGAAGAACGCAAGCTGGAGCTCGAAGAAAAAAAAACTTCAATTAGAATCATCCTCTCGGGAGGCAAACCAGCAGAAATTCTTTGAGCAATTGCAAAAAATGTTCGATGATCAAAACAAAAAACTGGCTAGTATTCTAAATGCACAACATCAATAATATCCATAACAAAATAATTGTCATCTTGATTTATATTTTCACAGTTATGAAATAAACTCTTCGTTTTCGCAACTGCGTGGTGTTATGAAGCACTATCGAGGGGCAAGGTAATCCTCTAGAGGTGGTGGCACAAAGCCAAAATACTGAGAAGTTTGGGCGCTGTACAAACAGGTATGGCAGTTCGCGAGAAGTGCACTTGCTTTGTATATGCGTGGCAGGTTCTGGAGGTAAAGCTTCTGATTTTTTTTGAAGCCTACAAAGGCAAAAAGTCTCGCAATTCTACCGAAGACCCATTCCACTGCCTGCCTCACGTTGCTCATAGCTTTGTTGAATGCTTGCTGCTCAGGGGTCAAGGAACCACCGCCATAGGGCTTCAGCAGAAGGGGCCGCAAGGGGTATGCAGGGTCCCCGTAGATGACGTAGTTGCGCCCCTGAACAAGCTTTTCCAACTTTGCATATGCTTTGCTGTTTCCAAAGTTACCTGAAAGAAGGAAAATAAATTGTATAATGAGACGACGTTCAACCTTGCCTGTTTCCAAGCACCAGGCATAGTGAGGAAAGAATGATAAACAACGCTTTGTTGAGGCGGCTGTGCTTGCCAGTTACTTACCAGCATCATGTTTGCTTCCGGGATACGATCCGTCTAACTGACAGATAATCCCACTTGGGCACATTACTGACTGGTATTTCAGGGCGTGGACACGTTTGTGGCCACTAAAATAAACCTTTTGGTTCCTTGATGGTCGGCATATCGCCCGCGCCGTGCCGTCTATGAACGCCCAGCAGTTTTTAAGCGGGGCTCCTTCTTTGTGAACTGCCTGAAAAAAGAACGAGAATGTGAGAAATATCGACTCGCAAAACTCTTATCCTATTTACGGCTTACCTGAGAGAACGTTTCCAGCGAGTCCAGGTTCAACCAGGCATGGTTGTTCAGGTCATCTAACAAATGAAAAAACCGCGTTTCAATGTGCCCGAGAACTGCGTTGGTCACAGACGATAGGGTCGAGCTGTGTCGCCTGAAAAGGTCTTCAAGATGGCAGAGCCGGTTCGGATATGCAAGCCGTCGCAGGGCAGTGCTGTGGCATGTTGCAAGTGGCGCGTCCGCGCCATAAGTGTCGCCACGGTCGGAACGATTGCAGCGCTCCTGTGGAGTCTGGCAGCACACGCGGCAGGTAGTCAATGACAGGCAACGCGTCTGCAGCCTATGCCAGTGCCTGCCGCGGGCAACGCTGCAGCGCAGTGGCAGTCATGACGACAGCGACCGGCGCAAGCATAGTCGAGCAAAGTCGTGAGCAATTTATGTTTTTACCGCCAACGCCCAGCGCACCGCCACCGTCGCAGTTCAAAATCGTCCGCGTTGGCTCTACGGGAATGTCACACCCTTGTCGCAGGGTTATGCACAGGGCCACGTCCCCGGGAACTGCCACCCTCTGTGGAGTTACCACAGCTTCAGGTGCAGCGGGTGTTGACAAGAGCAGCGGGTGTTGGAGTATGCTCTTCGGCATCTCTAGAATTTACCATATAGCTGTGGCGGAGGCAAAATGCGGTCGTAACTCGCGAACTCGCACCGGTTTACACACAGCGCACCAAGAAAGCAGCTTGCGGCCTGGGGCTTCGCCTTGACTTGACCGTCACAGCGCCAAATGTTTTTTTTTTCAAATGTGACGTACTTAAAATGGGATAATAACGACCTCTAATTTTTAAATATATATCATAAACAAGAAAAATGCCTTCATTTATCAATTTTAGTACAGAAAAATCAAGCGCGATTTATATTCGTTTCAGCGTAACTCCGCTTTTCACCGATAGGTGGAGCTGCACAGCACTCCGCGCTGCTACGCTCATTCGGGAGTTTTAGACCCTGCGCTACAACTCTTTACACGCGCTACGTTCCGCTGGTGCTCCGCTGGGGAACTACCAGCGGAGCGGAACGTAAACACGCTCAGCTAAAAGTCTCTACTATGCGAGGCAGCGAGCCATTTCGGCTCGTCGCGCCGTATGCCGTAGGCTGTATGTCGTATGTCCACTGCGGTGTTGGCTAGACTCACCGCAGCCGCGCTCCAACAGATGGCGCCGCCATCGACGCCGCTCGCTCAACCAGTTGTGCTCCGTTGGGGTAGAGGAAGAGGAGGTGTCGCCTCGCGGAGGGTATATATATAAATGCGCTTCCCCGCAGTGTATTGTAGTCGCTATAGATAGCGCGAAAGAGACGCAAGAACGACAGAACGAAGCGAGGAACAAACAACGCGCTCAAGAGACGCTAGAAGAACGCACCGCACGACTTGAGAAGCGTCGTAACGAAGATGCGGCTAGAAGAAGTCGTGCCATGTTCCCGGAGTGACTCTTCAACTGCAGAAGAGGCAGGTTTGAATTCTCGAGAGCGTCGGAATGAGACGCTGCGTAGACGACGTGCCGAGGAAATGAAGCTTTCGCAATTCAACTGGGGTTATCCAGAGCTAAATCACAGCGAGTTTTTTGTGGCTCACTTTGTGACCAATGACTCAGCCCTTCTTGTGACCATGACTTAGCACTTTTTAGGACCCATTTTGTGTACATGACTTATGATGAAATCTAACGTTTGAAGAAAAATGTCTGGTCGGGTGATTACTTATGTGAAAATAAAGAAGCGCCGGCCAAAAAGGTGTAGTCAAGATCACAGAGACGTTTCGACTTCCACACGGAAGCCTTGTTCACCCGAAACGTCTGTCATCTTGACTACACTTTTTTTTGGTTGGCGCTTCTTTATTTAAGAAATGACTTTTGATCATGACTAAAAAGAAAATGGGAACATCATGAAAGCATATGTATCATATAATACATATATACGGATAAATAAAATATAAATATCTGAATGCAACACGTAGAAAAAAGGCTACAGGAGGGGGGAAGAGGGTTGATCACGACAATAGCAACATAAACCTACATAAATATTTGTCGCAATTATTGCGGAGAAACGTCGCACAAGTCAAGATTTTCACGGCAGAGCAGCTGGTTCAATAACTTAGGTAAACTGTATTCCAACATCTGATGGCCATAATTGGTACGGTATGTCTTAAAATTCCAAGGCTCTATGCTGCATATATCACACACTGTTTTGTTAGACAGATTAATCAAAGCATCATCGTTTTTTTTATTGCGAGTTTATATTCATGGCACAGCCTATAGTCATATATGCATTTTGTTGGTATTATGTTATGATTTTGGATAAGATTTGCGGTGTGAAAAAAATATGGCACTTCACTTGCAATGCGTACGATTCGTTTCTGTAGGGCTAAGCTTTTTAACATCTGCTGTTTTTGTTGCCCACACGAGGTATCCGTATTTAAGTATAGAAGAAAATAAAGAGTTGTAGAGTAACATATTAACCGCTGTAGGAAAATTAAAGCAATGACGGTGCATGATGCCGACTGTTTTCGAGCGGTTGTTAACTATGTAGCTAATTTGGTCAGTCCATGACATATCCTCTGCAAAGTAGACGCCCAATGTACTGACAGACTGTAGGAAATGTACTCTGGTATTGTTTATTTCAATCAGAGGAAACGCGAAGTGTTTACTACAGGGGTGAAACATGACCGCTTTAGTTTTATTAACATTAATTTGTGAATGATAGTTAAATGCCCAAGCATTTATTGCTCCCAAGGGTTTATTTGTTCGGTTGGCAGGGTCAGCAGTTGAAGCACCAGAAAAAAGAGACTAGTGTCGTCAGCATCAATTATGTACTTGGCAGTTTTATCGACATGGACAATGTTATTAACATAGAGAACAAAAAGAAAGGGGCCCAAAATACTTCCTTGTGGAACTCCTGAAACTACCGGTTGGGAACATTCACCAGCTATGAAAACAAACTGGTAACTATGCCGCAAATACGAAGAAATTAACAAGTGGGCATTGAATCTAATTCCATAATGATCCAATTTTTCAAGCAAAATAGAGTGATTAACTAAGTCAAACGATTTTGAGAAATCTAAATATAACCCTAGAACCACATTTTTTTACCCAAAGTTTTGCAGTATGAACACTTTTTGAGCAAGGGGAGCTAATTCTGTCGATTTGTTTTTTGTAAAAGCCATAATGAGCAGTAGTAATAATGCTATATCTAGCAGTGAAAGACGACAGCCGCTTCGGACTAATGACTCAATTACAATGACTTACATGACCATGACGATGATCTGACACTTTATACCAGTTCCCATACATATTCAATCTTGACAGCACTTTTTGTGACACATTTTGCGTCCATGACTTACGACTCATTTCCTTCCTTGTACGACTTTAGTCATGACCATGTTGATTATGATTGCAGTCATGACTGAAGACATCAAACTCATGACTCAATTACAATGCATAACATAAAAAGGACCATGATCTTACACCGTGTTTATATATTAAATGTCATATACATTCAATCATAACTACCATACACTAGCTGATGACGTGCTATCGTGAATCCTCATTTTGCATCCACATTTTGCTTATAGATTTTGCAGTCACTTTTGTGGACATGTCAGCTGCCGACAAAACTTCGTATTGTTTTCGGATCAATGATACTCTAGGTGTACGATACTAATGTGTTGTTTAGTGGAGAACATATTTATACATAAACTTAACAACTGCAATCTGTGGCTGAAAGAGCTGCCAGTTTGGTCAAACATCAAATAATGAAATTAATCGTCACTAACGTAAAGAATATATATATATATATATATATATATATATATACATCGAAGTATACGCTTCATTTAAGGAAACATTTTTATTTGACTCGAGGTTTCGATCGGTCCTCCGATCGAAACGTCGAGTCAAATAAAAATGTTTCCTTAAATGAAGCGTATACTTCGATGTATATTATTTTAAGCAGTCAAGTACCTCATGTTTTCACAGCTATATATATATATATATATAAATATATATATATATATATATATATATATATATATATATATATATATATATATATATATATATATATATATATATATATATATATATATAAAGGAAGCCAACAGCCACCGAAACCAAGGTGCATAGGAGAATGTTTTCCGTTTTTTAAATTTCTAATGGCAATCAATAGTTTCTTTTTTAAAGAAAATTACTTATAAACCAGCAGAAAAAACAACCATGCCGCCGGAGGGATCCGAACCCACGGCCTCCGAATATCGCGTCCGGTGCTCTTACCAACTGAGCTACGGCGACGGCTGTCCAATCTGCTGCTTTCGTGGGTATTTATGTTTTGCGTGTAAGCGAACCTTGAGAGTGTTCACCATATATATATATATATATATATATATATATATCCTTAGCGTTAGCGACGATTTATTTCATTTTCTTGAAGTTTAACAAAACTGGCAGCTCTTTAAGCCACAGATTGCAGTTATTAAGTTTATGTTTAAATATGTTCCCCACTAAACAACACATTAGTATCGTTCACCTAGCGTATCATTGTTCCGAAAACACTACAAACTTTTGTCTATAGCTTTGTTTTGTGTATATATATATATATATATATATATATATATATATATATATATATATATATATATATATATATATATATTGCCGCGAATATTTGCAGTGTTTGTTCGTTTTTCAAATCTGCCGCCACATCACTTTATCGCTTTGTTTGCGACGCAAGATGCGACTAGATTTATCTCGATTGATCGCAGCCACGCAGAGCTGATTCTACGTTGCTGATGACTAACTTCAGCGAAGAATACCGGCACATTAACAGAGGAACGACGATTGCTTTCTTCGACGAAATATCCGACTTACGGGACTCCTTCGCCCTCTCCGACCCCTCCGCAGAAGATTCGCCTGACCAAGAGAACTCGCCCACTTTCGACATCAACCCAGCCTTGCACCGGAACAGACAAGACCAGATCCGCAATCTGGTTCAAAGCTACAGTGAGTGTTTTTCGACATCGCCGAAGGTGCGACAAACGCCAAGTGCCAAGCATCGCATTATAACGGATCAACACGTCCGACCTCTCCGTCAAAGCCCCTACCGTGTGTCACCGCGAGAACGACAAAACATTCGGGACCAAGTCGAAGGAATGCTTCGCGACGACGTCATCCAGCCTTCAAACAGCCCATGGGCGGCACCGGTAGTCCTCGTGAGAAAGAAAGACGGCGCACTTCGATTCTGCGTGGATTACCGCCGCTTGAACAACATAACAAAGAAGGACGTCTACCCCCTCCCCCGCATCGACGACACACTGGACCGCCTCTGCAACGCCAAATATTTCTCATCGATGGACCTCAAGAGCGGCTACTGGCAAATTGAGGTCGACGAAAGAGATCGCGAGAACACAGCATTCATCACTCCGGATGGGCTTTTTGAGTTCACGGTGATGCCATTTGGTCTCTGTTCCGCACCAGCGACGTTTCAGCGAGTAATGAATGCAGTGCTGGCAGGCCTGAAGTGGCAAATTTGCCTGGTATATTTAGGTGACGTCGTTGTCTTCGCCTCGAACATTGAAGAGCACCTCAAAACACTTCGAACAGTACTAGACGCAATCAAGTCGTCTGGCCTTACCTTGAAAGCAGAGAAATGCCACTTAGCTTACGAAGAGCTGCTGTTTCTAGGCCACATCGTTAGCAAGGAAGGAGTACGCCCAGACCAGCAGAAAACAGCTGCTATTGAACAGTTTCCACCGCCGGCCGATAAGAAAGCAGTGCGCAGATTTCTCGGACTGTGCGCATACTACCGACGATTTGTGAAAAACTTTTCGCGCATCGCCGAGCCCCTGACCCAACTGACGAAGGCAGACGTGCCGTTTAAATGGGAAGCGGCGCAAGCAGAAGCCTTCAAGGAACCTCAGCGTCGATTACAGCCCCGCCGATCCTTACGCATTTTGATGAAAACGCCGATACTGAAGTTCATACCGACGCAAGCAGCGTGGGACTAGGCGCCATCCTCGTTCAAAAAAGCGACAGGTTGGAGAAAGTCATCGCATACGCTAGACGTTCCCTTTCCAAGGCCGAGGCTAACTATTCGACAACTGAGAAGGAGTGCCTTGCCATCATCTGGGCTACGTCAAAATTCCGCCCCTACCTCTACGGACGGCCGTTCAAGGTGGTCAGCGACCACCACGCGCTCTGCTGGCCTGCCAATTTGAAGGACCCCTCTGGTCGACTCGCTCGATGGAGTCTGCGTCTCCAGCAGTTTGACGTCACCGTCGTTTACAAGTCCAGGCGCAAGAAATCTTACGCCGATTACCTCTCACGAGCCCCTGTAGATACACCGTCGTCCGTCGGACGACGATGAGGACGCCTTCCTGGGACCCATCAGCCCCAGCTCTTTTGTTCAGCAGCAACGCTCGGACCCCGACCTAAAAGGCCTCATCGAGTACCTGGAAGGCAAGGTTTCTTCACCCCCCGCTTCATTCAAGCGAGGACTGTCTTCCTTCTGTGTGCAGAATGAGGTCCTTGTGAATAAGAACTTTACAGCGAATAAAACAGCCTACCTCCTTGTTGTACCTACTTGTCTCCGCGAAGAGGTTCTACAGGCTTCACACGACGAGCCGACAGCTGGACATCTCGGGTTTACTCGCACCTTCCGCTGCATTCAAGACAAGTACTACTTGCCCCAACTCTCTGCCGATGTCGCGCACTATGTGAAAAGCTGCCGAGATTTTCAGCGACGAAAGACTCCTCCAACACGGCCAGCAGGACTTCTGAGCCCCATTTAACCTCCCTCAAGGCCCTTTCAGCAGATTGGCATGGACTTGCTTGGCCCTTTTCCAACGTCAACATCTTGAAATAAGTGGATCATCATAGCGACCGATTACCTGACCCGCTACGCCGAGGCGAAAGCCCTACCGAACGGAACAGCAGCAGAAGTCGCCAAATTTTTCGTGGAGTGCATTCTTCTTCGACACGACGCCCCCGATGTGCTCATCACGGACAGAGTAACAGCATTCACGGCGGAACTAACGCAAGTCATCCTGCGCTACAGCCAAACCAGCCACCGGAGGACAACTGCATACCATCCGCAGACCAACGGACTGACCGAGCGCCAGAACAAAACCATCGCCGATATGCTCGCTATGTATGTCGATGCCGAGCACAAAACCTGGGATGTCATCCTGCCTTACGTCGTCTTCGCCTACAACACCGCAGTGCAGGAGACTACCCAGATGACGCCTTTTAGGCTCGTCCATGGCAGGGAGCCCACGACCACGCTAGACGCCATGCTGCCCAACGTTACAGAAGAAGAGAACGTCGACGTTGCCGCCTACCTTCAACGCGCAGAAGAAGCTCGAAGGCTTGCCCGATTACGGATCAAAGATCAGCAGCGGTCCGACGCCAGATGCTACAACCTATGAAGACGCAACGCGGAATACAAGCCAGGAGGCCAAGTCTGGGTGTGGACGCCCATTCGCCGCCGTGGATTGAGTGAAAAGCTTTTGCACCGCTATTTCGGCCCGTACAAGGTTCTTCGTCGGCTGGGTGAACTGGATTATGAAGTCATCCCTGACGCAATGACTGCATCCCAGCAACGCCGCGTACGACCAGAAGTTGTCCATGTAGTCCGTCTGAAGCCGTATGATGCGCGCTAAATGCCACTGAATTTCCATGCTGTATTTTTGCAAGATCTGTTTTTTTTCCTTACACGTCGCATTATTTGTATTAATGCATCGGGTCGATGCTTCTTTGCGAGGGGAGTAATGCCGCGAATATTTGTAGTGTTTGTTCGTTTTTCAAACTGCCGCCACATCACTTTATCGCTTTGTTTGCGACGCAAGACGCGACTATATTTATCTCGATTGAACACAGCCAGGCAGAGCTGATTCTACATTGTTCCGGAATGTTCTAGTAACTTTGCGCTCTTTATCTCGAAAGTTCGCTATCAGCTTTAAATTGAGCACGGCCGACAGCAGCCGGCATTCTGCTCGACGACCGCCGAGCACGCTTGTCGCTTCGCCGCCGCCGAGTGATTCAGTCCATTTTGGGTGCAAGTCAGCCCAATAACAAGTTTTCTTTTAGAAGACCGTTTGGTCCGTCTTCTTCGCTGCTTCGACTGCCGTCACCACTACGTGACAATATATATATATATATATATATATATATATATATATATATATATATATAATCACCAAAAATTGAAGAAACATAACAGGATTTAATTCACGACGTTTCGGCTGGAGGACCAGCCTTTTTCGAGTGTAGTACAGCGTTTGAAACACGCAGTTTTTATAGAGAATGCGCGAGGTACAAAGTTTACAAGTTTACAGCAAAGCACGAGTTCAGAACACTTGGGGGGGAGGGAAGAGACCAGGAAGAACATTTTTTTTAACAAAGGAAGAAGAGAATCGGTGCAGGTGTTCCGGAGAGGCCGATTTTTTTTAATAACAAAAGAACAATAAGATTAAGATAATAAAAATATAAAAAAGGAAGATTCTTTCCCACCACCTCAGGGCTGCCTTGAAAAGGCCCTCGAGGTGTCCCTCCTCTCAGGATGTTGGTGACAAGCGTGAAGGGGTCCACCCCTGTACAAGGAGGAAGCTACATTCCAGAGAAACTGTTAGGGGGGGGGGAAAGGAGGGGCGTAAAGAGGAATGCAAACGAGGCCTCTAATAAAGAAAAAAAAGACGAAAAAATAAAAAAAGGAAAGTAGTGAAAAAAGGAAAAAAGAGCCATTGTACAAGGCTTGGTAATATGCATTCAGAGAAGGGTGGTGGCAACACGAGAGAATACAAAATAGGACATTAAAAAAAGAAAAAAAAGAAAAAAAGGGAAAAAGAAAGAAAAGGGGGGATTCTTTTCCACCACCTCAGGGCTGCTTTGGAAAGGGGTGAAGGGCGTATTTTGGTGATAAGCGTGACGGGCCTGACCCCTCTTCATGCAGAAGGCAACATTCCACAGGAACTGGTAGGGGGAAGGGAGGGGGGCAAAGAGGAATGCCAACGAGGCCTCTAAAAAAAGAAGAGAAAAAAGAAACAAAAACACAAAGACAAAAAGAATAAGAAAAAGAAAGAAAATTAGGGGAAAAAAGGAAAGAAGAGCCATTGTACAAGACTTGGAAATATCCATTCAGACAAGGGTTGTGGCAACACGAGAGAAATCAAATAATACAAGTTCCTAATCAATCCTTAGATGGGCACTCGTACACACGCATACAGATACAGACAAAAGACAAGGCTAACAATAAATCCAACACCAGAAACGAACTGCAATGAGTCGGAAGTACAATCTACCGCAAGACAAATGACCATTCGGAGTAAACAATTCATCAATGTATGAAGCGAAGACCGACATGACAGCAAAAAAAAATGAGGGGGGATACCAGCAAATGGGTGACAGTATAATACATTGCGCGACAATACAAGATTAGAATAATAATAAAAAGGGGAAAGAAAATAGCAGTAAATAGCAGCTTCCTCTGCAGTGTCTGGGTTACCCGAGAGTATGGAGGCACTTATTTTGAGGAGATGTTTATTATTGACGACCGCTAGGGTGATCGTGTTCTTACCATGCTCAGCGGCATCCACGTAGACCACGTCCTCTTCGTTATAGGAGCGGAGGCGTTTCTCGAGCGATTCAGCCCGTTTGGCCCGGCGCACTGAGTGATAAATAGGATGCATATTCCTGGGTAGTGGGGGTACAATTATATTGTCCTGAAGTTCTCCGACCATGTCAACTATGGTGGTTGTTCTGTTATCTCGACTCAGATTGGGTTTGTCAAGAATGGCCCTGCTGGTTGTGGTTCCGGCTAAGCGTTCGATTTGGGACGTTCGTAATTTATTCCAGGTGTTGTGCATTCCTAGCTATAGGAGGCGGTGAGTGCGTGTACGGATCGGCAATCCTAGAGCTTGCTACGTGCTTCGCCTGAGAATTCCATTTATCTTTTCCTTTTCTGAAACTTTAAGATCAAGAAAGGGGGCAGCATACGAGATACGGCTAACTACGAAGGCCTGCACCAGCCGCCGGAGATTCTGCTCTTTCATTTCGTGTCTCCTGTTGGCAATCCGCAGTATGAGGCGCATTGTTTGTTGGGCGCAGTTCTCCATCTTAGTTATTGCATGACCGTTATACCCGTTGCTTTGTATAATCATGCATGGAATTATGATTTTTTTTAAACATAAGGGATCTCCGCCCTTTGCGCTGGTAACTTGATGTTACTAATGGATTTAGATTGTCTTTGATGCTACAGTCGATTAAAAAGAAGCTCAGATTTTACGGCGAGTATTGCAAGCTCCTACGGCTGACATCGTTTTCGACCTCATTTATGTACTTCTGAAGCGTACGTTGGATGTGCGCGTCGTTTCCACTGGTCATCCACATGGTGATGTCGTCCGCTTACATGCAGAAGTTCGAGCCATCAACGCCACCAGCATTATCGCTAGCCGTATCATGACCACGTTGAAGACAAGAGTCGAAAGTACCGAACCCTGCGGGGGGCCTGTGTTGCCCAAGTATGTGTCTTGAGCCTGACTTTCACCAAAGTGGATGCGGGCTATCCTGCCCAAAAGGAAATTGGCAATGTATTTGTATATGCGTTCCCCTTCGTTTAAAATAGCCAGGTTTTCTAGTATCGCCTCGTCTTTTCCATTATCGAAAGATTTGTTGAGGTCAAGTCCTACTACTACTTTCGCATCCAGCGACTTAGTGTCTAATATGTCATGTTTGGGTTGTACCATGAGAATTTGCGTGGACAAACACAATCAAAACCTATCATCTTAGGCGGTATAAGTCGTCGTCAATAACATTATTTAGTTGCGTTTGTATCACATGTTCCATGAGTTTTCCGGCGCAAGATGTGAGGAATATAGGCCTTAGATTTTCTAAGGTGAGCGGTTTCTCCGGCTTAGGCTGCAAAACTACTTTAGCGGTTTCCCACTGTTTGGGAATTTCCCCCTTCTCCCGGAATTCTTGAATGAAATTGGTCAGCGCTATTGTAGATTTTTCGTCTAGGTCTCTAAGCGTTTTGTTGGTTACACCATCGAGTCCGGGGGCTGATTTGGTTTTGAGCTTCAGTATTTGTGCTCGAGCCTCGAATTTGTGGATAAGGGCATCTAGTTTGCTGTTGGATTCAGCCCCACTATGCTTTAAGGGAGTTTTGGTGGCGGAGTCTATATATCGACAACGAATTGCATCGAGGAGTTGCTGCCCCGAACCTTCAAATTTATGACCTAATTTCTCTACATTTTCTCGATGTGTTACCGTACTACTTTCTGGATCGATGATGTGCCGAAATAATAATAATAATTGGTTTTTGGGGAAAGGAAATGGCGCAGTATGTGTATCATATATCGTTGGACACCTGAACCACGCCGTAAGGAAAGGGATAAAGGAGGCAGTGAAAGAAAAAGGAAGAAAGAGATGTGTAGTGGAAGGCTCCGGATTAATTTCGACCACCTGGGGATCTTTAACGTGCACTGACATCGCACAGCACATGGACGCCTTAGCGTTTTTTCTCCATGAAACCGCAGCCGCCGCGGTCGGGTTCGAACCTGGGAACTCCGCATTAGTAGCAGAATCAGTAGCATTGGGACTATATGGCCGGAATAATTTCGACGAGGACGTGCTCTATGTGGCTGATGCCCGTGTCACGCTGTATGGCCATAATGTTCCTTGTAACGAATGTGGTAACATTAGGTTTGTCGCCTGCAGTGTTAAAATCTTCATAGCTTACTAATTTTCACGCACCTCCAGTTTCCTGAAGGGCGATAAAGTTTAGTTGGACCTTCAGAGACGCAAGGAGCTGCTGAAGGATCGTCCTTTTTCGCTGATACCCCCCGGAGTTCCATTTCCACAGCGAGTAGGTTTTATTCTTTTTGTATATGGCCATGTTGAATTTAATGAATGGTATTTTGCACAGTTTGCTGCCATGTATTGATGGCTAAGAGCTCATTCCTGTGTCCTTGTGTTACGTCTGTGAGTCCCTGTACTGCGGAGAGAATCGACTGAATTTGGCTTTGCATTGTGGTTTCCAATGCCTGTAACTGCGACTGCGTTTTGGTGTCTAGGTTCTGAATCTGGCTCTGAATCTTGGCCTCCAGTTTATGGCAGACTTCCTCTAGCGTAAGTCCGCGTTGTGCGTCCTCTCACGATTTTCTGTTACTGGGTGGTGGTAGGTACTGCTCTACCACCATCATTCCCTCCTAGTTAATATTTTTGGGTTTACACGGGCACGCCACACAGAGAAGACCAGTAACATTTCGCTGCTCAGTCGAAAGCAGCTTTGTCAGTTTTCAATGATTGGATGAGCCTCAAATATCTCTGATAACCACTTGTATGTGCTACTGCTGACACGCCCGCAGCAAACTGGACACTATTCGCTGGGCTGTATTGATTCGAGAAAAAATTATTTAGATATGTACACATGAGAAGGTTACCTTATTCATTGACATTCACAAGTAGACAGAACGCTAAGCATGTAAGCCGAGTCAATTAAAGAGGTATCACGGGCTGCATTGTAGCGCCTTGAACAGACCAACGAACCGCTAACGCTGCACAAGCTGACCAACTTCAGAATCGCTACTTACTGCATTGTGCGCATTAAACAGTAAAAGCGAAGAGAGCATTTTGTGCTAATTTATATTCTGCATCTAAGCAGAAATTAACCTCGCATATGACGGAGACGCTGCACTAGAGGATTTGCATCAAAGTTTTAAATAAGATTAGTGTCCTATACTAAAAATCAGGCAAAAAAAATCGGCTGCGGTATAACTACTGCTGACCCTTTTTAGAAATAAAAGAGAAAAATTGAAAATTCATTCTTGGGGAAAGGAAATGGCGCAGTTTCTGTTTCACATCTCGGCGGACACCTGAACCATGCCGTAAGGGAAATGAAAAAGGAGGCAGTGAAAACGAAGAGAAGAGGTGCCGTAGTGGAGGGCACAGGAATAATTTGGACTACATGTGGACCTTTAACTCGTACCGACATCGCGCAGCACTCTGACGCAGTTCTCTTCCGCCTCCAACGAAACGCGGCCGCCGCAGTCGGGTTCATACCCAGGCACTCCGGATCAGTAGCCGAACGCGCTAACCCTGACTTCACTCACACAAAAGTTTTAAGCAAGCACACTGACCAACTTACACCTGAAATAATTGAAGCAGCGCACATCGCCTAGTCAAAACACGCCAGCGCCAGCAGCCCCTCTATACGATTTGTTCCAAAGAACTAGCATTTTTAGCGGGGGTCGGAGGGTGGGAATGATGATCATAGTTACCTCCTTTGTTCAGTGTGGCAGAGGCAGGAATTGCGATTGTCCGCGATTGTCCGGACCCCGTAGAGCATCTGTTACGGGTCCATTCGGACTTATTTTTGGAAATGTGGTGGAGAGTTTGAAGGATGCTTCACTCCCGCCACTGGTTTGCCCGGTATTGCACTGCCTCCGGGATCGACCTTGTCTTCAGCGCGTCTTTACTATCCTGTCTTTCTATCCCATCTTTCAACTCTCCTACTATATGCACGCGGTAGCGATTGTGGCTCGGATTGAGCCATTGGGCAGGCCTGTGCACTTTCATTTTCTTTCTTCCTGGCAACAACTTCTCTCTCTTTCTCAGTGTGACATGTACGAATGACTGTGAATCTATGAATCGTTGTTTTGTTTTCTTTGTGTTGGAGCTGTATCTATTCCTCGTTCCAAGCAATAAACATCAGTTGCAAGCCAGCGCTCATCTGTTTCGTGTCTCTCTCGTTGTCCCTCTCAAACTACGCGCTGTTCTGTTTAAGATAAGCTAACCACTGAGCCACCGCAGCGGGTATCAAAGAGCAAAAGCTGCGGTGTGTCGAGCAAGTAGACGCGGCTTGGCATCTGTAACGTTGAGTACGTGCAGCACCCTGGACAGGTAGCGCGCCCACGCCGCCTCCTTTGGGGGTGGCAGTTGCTGAAATCACGGTTTCTTTATTTTCACGCCTTTCAGTGATGTTTCAGTCCGGGAATTGTGCCTAAATAAATGGTTGATCGCGAGAGGTTGGTCATCTTAATGAACGCTGCGGCCTATTGCTGCAGTCCCGGGTGTTTTCCCAAGCGTTTTCAGCGCTAATGCATGCAGCCCACATCTCTCTCTCACCACCGCCACGTACATAAGGCGCGATTTATGCGTTAACTGACCAAGGGAGACAGTTATGCGAGTTCCTTTCATGAAAATCATAGGAGTCTAGAAAGTTGTAAATACCAATGCCAGTGAACACAATGAACGCTGATGGCCCATAGAAACGGAGGTGAGGGCTGGGTTTGGGCGGAGTCGGCGGCTTTGTAACGTCATAGCTCTCACGTGGTTTCTCCTCGGTACACGGTGCAACCTTCGCATACACCGAAGAAGCTACAGAGAGGAGTATAGTAAAGTTTTCGCTTTAATGCATAGTCAACCCACCGCCACTATCCGAACTATTCGCCTGCAGAGCCGCCATCGCACTTGCGCTGGCCCAGGCCACCATTGACAAGAAAATAACCGAAGTTTGCACAGATTCTCATGCCGCATACGCCACTAGCTAAAGGGCGTGGCGACGACGGCCACCGCACCGTCTTCTTGGCACTGCCACCTCTATCGACCGAACAGTTACTCTGTATTGGATTCCAGGGCATGCCTCGGTCCCCGGAAATTAGCGCGTCCCTGCGCTGGCCCGAGAACTCTCCTTCCGGACCCCTGGATGATCAGGCACCCAACCCTGAGCAAGAGGCCACATCGGTCCTTTCTACATATCAAATCACCACATTCGACAAACTCAGCCGCATGACATTGTCGCCCTTATACAGCGCCACGTGGCGACAATTACAGACGGGCTGCTTTATCTCACCCTACCCTTTCTCGTGCTTGCACCCCATAGTAGAAATGTACAGCTCAAATACAGACGAGGACACTAGGAAGACACAGGGAACACACGTGGGTTTGTTTCCCGCTGGCGGCCGTATCCCAACCGGTTTCCACAAAATGGGTGCACGCTATGCCCCGGCCTTGTGTTTGGTTTGTTAGGGTTGCATGGCTTGGCAAAGGATCCTGCGCCTTCAAATCCCGTAGCTCTGGATGTACAACAGACACAGCGTAAAAAAGGGCCACAATTCGGGCTTCTACCGCACGAGGCGGATTTATGGTTTCTTGACGGTGGGACTTATCTTTGATCCGTAAAAGCTACCGTTTGGTGCAAAACCTTTTCCCCCGGAATGTCACCCCAGAATATCCGAGCACCAGGTCGGAGGAAATCTTGTACCCACTAAAAAACCGGTGCGTATCCGGCTGCACTTCGGATTGAACCCAGCACCTCTCGAATGCGAGGCGGATGCTCTACCTCAAGGGCACGCTTTTCTTCCTCTACTGCGTGCAAATAGTGCCGAAAAGAAAACTCTAAGCATGCTTAAGCCACAAAACAACAGGCCTTCATAACCCTTCATGCCCCAACCTTCGAAAACTTCAGAAGTCTGGGAGGAACATACATGCATGCAGGTAGGGAAGCCAGCTAGGCAGTTCTTCCAGGGCAGCATATACTTCCCGCACCAAGGCGCATTGCTCATAAAAGGAAGATTTCGACGACCGTGGTGATTATGTGTGGTGGTCCGTCAGGTGTTTCAAGAGACTAAAAGTCCGAGGAGCATAAATATATCATATGGCACAACACAATTTCATTTCAATCCACAGGCAAAAAACGGATACTGTAGGGTGTGATGCCAATTTATTTCTTAACAGTTCGTTGTAATACGTACGTCCAAGAAGAATATAGCACCAATGCACAGATGAAGAAATGGTCAATTGTCTCTGGTGTATTCCACAAGCCGATATTCACTTTTCCTCAATGAGCGTCTAGTGGAACACCGCAGATCACTAAAAGGTGCTGTGTCCTCCAACATCGCTTTGCACCGCAGGGATTGCAAAGATTGCTTTCCTCACCTTGACAGGACAAGTATCTTGTTCAGGCACAGGGATAAGGTATGCCGGGAGCTGATAGATGCTTACTTGATTAAGAAAGAGAGAGAAGCGTGTGCAGCATCACCGTCGCTCAGCCTGCAGGATAAGGAAGTTCCTTTTCTGCGCAGTTTCTTGGGGACAAGTAGACAGTACGAGGAGTTGGCCTGATGAGATTGAATTTGGTTTTCCGGTTGCTGTTGTGTTCTTTATAACTCAGGAATGAAATGTCATTGATTTCTTTGTACATCGGTGTGGCGTTTCCTTTTGTTGTTTTTGTGTTTTATCATGCCTATAAAGCTTCCTTTCTGTGAATAAAAGTTCAGTTGATAGTCTGCGCTTGTATTGTGTCTCCTCGTTCGCTTTTGTCCTCGTTGTTTTGCGCTGCCAAGTCTGATGCACACCAACTGGCCCAACTTTCTGTTCTTATTCACTGTTAATGGCGCATCTCCTTAGCATGAAGTCATGCGTTCACAGGCAGCGTGGATGTGTGCAGTTTAAAGAATATTATTGGAAAAGAAACGCACTTTCGCCTAACAAGTTTTAAAACACTGGTGTGAGGGAACTCTGAAAGGATTTCCGATACTACGGTACAGGAAACAAATACTCTGTAAGTGCTTGAGCCTTCTGGAGAGGCTTTACAGGCAGTCTAAAGAAAAGCGCACAGTGAGGAAATTGAAGGTGTCTGAAACTTCTTTAGCAAATCTTCGTAAAGGTCCCTCACGAGTGTGCCCAGTCGGTGCTAATAGGAAAGGCAAATGAGGACCCAGACACCTAATGAGCACAGCTCCGTCACAGTGTTGAAGACCCCTAAAGCCAGTAGTTTATACGTGGGGTCAGGTGGGGTAGATGGAGAGCCGCCTTGTATGCCTGTCTAATAAGGCACTCAACGCGGTCTCATTCCTGGCAGCTAAGGTAGAGGTAAGGGAGTATATATATGAAGCGACGTATAACAAACGCCTGAACAAGATTTTGGAGGTCAGCCTCTCGCATGCCTTTATGTTTAATAGCAATGCGACGAATTAGACGAATGGTCTACGAGACAGAGACTACGACTTAAGCCAGAGTGTCGATGTTTATCGGATTGTTCTGGATTAGAAGCCCCAATACCTTAATGATGGATATCACCCATATGTGTTGGCCACTAACAATAATGAAGATGGGAGGATGGCCGTAGAGGCCGGGTTGACCTAGGATGATCAGCAGCTCGGAGTTCTGAGAGGAGCAGGAGAGGTCGGCCTCGGCTACGTGGCGCTCAACGACATCCACCGCTTGTTGAAGTGCGGATTCAACCTCAACATCGTTGCCTGTTGAAACCCAGAGGGTGATGTCATCTGCGTATAAGGTAAGGGGTAGACGGGGGCAGCGTCTCATTTATAAGGTAGCGTGAGCAAGGCGACAGTGAAAAGAAAGGGGGAGAGGACAGACCCTTGGGTGTGCCATTATTACCGTGGGTCGTAGGGCCTGAGAGGATAGAGCCAAAGCTAAGTTAGGGCGGAGCTGAGTGAGAGAGAATCTTACCACAGCCTCTGAAATCTCTGTGTCGAGGGCAGGGTTGGCACCATTCATGTAGGGGTAGAGGGTCCGGGGAGGTAGTATTGAGATACCGGACACGAAGTTCATAGAGAAGATACTGGTCTCGTTGGTAAGTTTTGCAACCGTCTTGGTCTGAAGGTATCGGGGAAGGTGTCAGGTGCGGGTCAGCCCGAGCTGGCCGCGCATGTTGTCACAAACTTGACCCCAGTGCTGAGTAGCCAATGCGAAAGTGTGCGCCTCAAACCTTTCTCTATCTGAGCTATTCGACGCTGAAGCGTTTTGTTGTGGCGTTGTGTTTTCCAGCGCTTTTTCTTGCTTTCGCGGGCCTGCCATAGGTGGAGCAGACAGCTGTCTGTATTGGATTGATCAGCTTTGGCAGGCGATTCCTTAGTAGTTGCAGAGACATCTGCCAGGAGATTAATGATCCACTCGTGCAGGTTATTCATCCGGGTTGGGGCGGCCTGAGTACATAGCGAACGAAACGTGTCCCAGTCCGTGATTAGGGTCGGGAAACCTCTCCGACGGTACGGGGCCGTGCTGAGGGTGGTCGAGGAGATAGTGGTCGCTGCCAATGGTATCCCCAGTGTTGAGCCCCTGATCGATCGGCAAGGTTTTGCCGAATGTTAGATCAGGTTTAGTGTCAACAGACACGCTGTTTCCTATGCGGGTGGGAGTGTGAGGGTCAGTAAAAAGGGTCAAGCCCAATACCTCGGCCCGTAGCCACACCTTGTTACCATTTCGCGGTAACCCCAAGCGGTGTGGTGGGCTTTGAAATCTCCTACTGTGGGTATACCTTAATGGTGTGCGAGCTTGTTGGCACGAGAAATACGGGGATGAAGTCACGTCTTCTGTCTTTTTGGGGGTTATACAATTAAGAATGAAGCGGCTTTGGTCGCCCCTTTTACGAGGGAGGAGTTCGAGCAAGACACTGTCTATGCCAACGTTGTCTAAGGAGTGTTGGACGGCCGCCAGGTTGCGTTGAATGAAACTAGCGGTGTCGGGAGCGGTGGCATTCAGGGGGTAGTATGGTTGATAGCCAGGTAGTTTCTCTGGACCATGAGTTTCCTGGAGGGCGATGACATAAGGGAGAGATCTCCGAATTTTGGACGTACTGCTGCAGGTTGCCTCGCTTACGGTGAAATTCCCTGCAGTTCCATATCCACACATTAAATAGGTGGCGTGGCGCCATGGCGAACTGTGGTTGAAGATAAGATGGGCTCAGGGGTTGGAGAGGGAGGCAACCGATCGTATGGTTTAACCCACGTCGAGGGGAAGGCGGCCGTTGCGTCTACCCTAGCTTCAAGGCCAGTGCCGCGTGTTTGGATCTGTTGCATAATGGTGTTAGGTTGTTGGATTTGCTGCTGTATTTCTTCTTGGAACTGGTGCATTTGCTTTTGGATTTGTCGGGAGAAATCAGCAAATTTCGCTACGAGCATAACATCAATTTTAGCTTCTAATTTGTCATCTAGGCGAGCCTCAAATTCCTCGAGGTCGGCAAAATTAATGGATCGTTCTGAGTGGGAGGTAGCTTTCCGCTTAGATGGAGGACTGGAGGTAGTATCTCTAGGCTGCGGGGGAGTAGATGTGGGCGCCTGAGGCAAGATGGTCGGAACAGGTTGAAGTGATAGAAAAGGATTTGTTTGAGAAGGTGGATCGGGTGCAAAGGGTGGACGCTTTAATGAAGCGTTTTCTTGTTGGAGTCTATGGTTGCTAGCTTTAAGGGCTGTTATCTCTACGCGTAGGGCTTGCAGCTCTGAATCGCGGGACTGAGATTGCTGAGAGTGAGAAGCCCCGACTGCTCAGCTACTTAATTTTTCGTGGAGGACTCTCGGTGTGGAGAGAACCTGGAGACCAGGGTGGCAAGGACCTAGAGCAATTTTGGCGGTCGGTATCCATTTTGCCCGACGTATTCTCAACCTCTTTCTGACGAGTCCGTGTCCGAGGTCGATGAGAGGTGGAGGCACTGTCTGAGTTCGCAGCTTGAAGCTGGCGTTGAAGTACGACGGGAGGCACTTTGTAGCGGCGTTTACACTTGGAGGAACCAGTCTGCCGAGGACCAGAACAAACTACAGAAGGGGCGGGGGAATTTATGGGTCAGGTTAAGGTCGCGAGCTCCGCAGTGAGGACACTTTGAGAGCTTACGAGATGGGCAAAGGTCCTCTATTCCCGTTTTGCGGCAGTTAAGGCTGGCTTCCACCTTGTTCTTGAAGATGTACCAGCGCACAGCACTGGCGGCGTTGGAGACTCTGCGGGGGTCCCTTGGTCCCTGCAATAGTGATGACAATAGATTGGGTCTTGCCTAAACGGCGGGCGTATAGAACGCAGTGTTATGGATTCTGGGGTATCAAGTACTCCATGATTTCCCCCTGGGTCTCATCCACGTATTGGTGTTGAATGATACCTCGAGCGCATCGGTCTGGCGGTGCCAAATAGGTGGCAACTGGGTAGCTTGGCGGACTCAGGATGATTGCATGCAGCTTCGTATAAGCGATGGCGCGGTCCCAGTTCGGGGTGCTAAAGGTGAGGGTGTTGTGAACGAAATTCACCCGAAGGCGGCCCTCAGTGGTGTCGGAGTAGGCCAAATGAAGGCTTAAAGCGATTGCTCTGCGAAGAACGTTCTCGCTCCAGGCACGCATATTGAAGCCGCCGCGAGGGCGAATGATGACTTTAAAGTCGTCAAGAGGGAGACTTGGCATTGACGGAGCGCGGCGAGGCAGCTTACGTGAGGAGGAGGGAGATGGCTGTTGGGACGCGGTATGCTGTGTGGACGCGGAAGTCGACGTCGTCAGCGGTGACTTGGGAGAGCGTTTTGAACATAATTTAGGAGCGGAGCCGCTTTCGTACCAGTGGGCTACATAGCTCCAGTCTGTCGGTATATACTCTTCAGGGCCTAGATCCTTCGCCTCCACGGTGACGACGTTCATGCTTGTCGAAGCGCTGGTCCCGGCTGCGAAGGTGAGCCTTTCGCCAGCGGTGGTAGGCTTAGCGAGGCTGGCGCTGGGCTTGGTGGAAACAAGTGCCCATGCAGGGCGCAAAAACGGAGTGGCGGTCCCGAAAATCGGATGGGCATGTGCCGGGTACCTTCATGAACTTCGGGAGATGCAATAAAATTTGGCGGAATGTCAAAAGTCGGTCAAAATAGGAAAAAAGGCCGGAGCCCATACGCACACGCGTCTGCATACCAGGCAAAAAAAATGCCGGTGGTTTAGCTCTGGTTAAACCTGGAGTGACGCGATAGCAACAGCTGGCCGAATGGAACTTGCCCCAGTTGAACATCAAAGTCAGTCTTTTGCCGCTCCGTTTCTCTGGGCGCTCCTTCATCTTCTTCACACTTGACACGGCGCATGCGCACAGCTGTGGCAGCTCGGCGGCCGCAGCTGTTCCGCACCACGTGGCAGCTCACGTTGCCAACCAGGTAACGGACCACGTGATCAGCCACGGCAGCTGCTCCGCCATGCGACATGGTTACCAACTATGGTTACCAACCATGTGACAGCGTGGCAGCTCAGCCACAGGGTAGCAGCGCAGCTACAGGGTGGCGGCGCCACCACCGTAACGGCGCCGCCGCGCTGAAGGCTAGAAATTATATAGTACCGTAATGCAGCCATCGCTACAAAACGCGAATCACGCTGATGCACGAATAAGTGTACAAGGGCGATTCCACCAGACACTAGAGAAAGAAATAGGTTATCGCGACGCATGGTTCCCATTAGGAACGCTCACATCTCAGCCGCAACTCATCCCTCACAATACTGCTCAGTCAATGTAATGGCTCAAGCACACTCTTTTTGTAAGAACAAAAGATGGCGACATAATCTGCATAGGCCAAAACCGTCAGTTCACATCGTGGCAGGGAGAAACCACTGATACTTGCACTGTTATTAATACTGAGGTAAAGGGGTTCAAGATATAGCGCCAACAACAAAGGGGATACCGAAAAGTGTTGACATACAGATAATTTGAATGGAATAGGTTTGGTTAGCTCTTGGTTAACAATTAGGCTTGTATAGGATTTCTTAAAGAACAGACTTATGCCCCTAAGCAAAACGTCTCCAATATTTGCATGCAAACAAACAAGTAATCGTCACGAACTTTATCAAATGCCTTGGCAAGGTCAGTGAATTAAAGCTAGTTGTCCGGTCTCCTCTGATACTTTCTCCCATACTGAACGAGCATTATGAATATGGGTTTGGATGCTGCGACCTCTGCTACCGCTGACCTGATGCGTGTCCATTATGTCCCCGACAACTGGCTGCTGACGATTGCAAAGAACCTTTGCAAAATGTTTGAAATCTACATTTCAGAGAAAAATTGGACAATAACCCTCAGCTGTTTTACACCGATTTGTATCCGTGCTTTTTGGACTTAATACAGTATGCCAAGAATACAAATGGGGGGGGGGAACCAACATCGTAAGAAGCCTGAAAAAACGCCATCAAGAGGGGTGCTAGGCCAGTGGAAATTGTTTTAAAGAACTCGCCAGCAATACCCTTTGGTCCAGAAGTTTTCTCAGCAAGCAGGTCACAAATTGCAGATTTAATTTTGTCAAAGTGATAGGCCGCTTCAGTACAGTACGCTGCCCATCGTCAAGTTGAGGAAAGGCTTCGAATAAGCGACTGTAATATCAAGATCACATTTATGCCCGCACAAACCTCAAACAGCTTCCGCTAATAGACAAAGAAAGCATCAATAATACCACGACCATCACTGTATATGCAACAACCATAGTGAACTTCCAATATTTCTTTAACAAGAGAAGTCTGCCTTTATCACTCAGGGACCGACGAGATGGCTGCCCATCCAGAAACCTATAGAACCTAGATATTATCAAGGCTCACTTGTATCTTTTGGTTTCAAACAGCTGAACCTCTGATTTACGGCAGTGATATCTTTTATATTGGCACCTGGTCTAATCCTCTCTAACTCATGAAACTCAACCAAGGTACGGCCGAGCTCTCGAAGGTGATGTCTCTTCAAAAAACGCGATTCTGGCAGAGGCTTCAAGAGAATGTCCTTTTTGTTGTTTAAATAAGTCTCATTTTTGCAAAACTGAGAGATCACCGCATGTTAATGTTTGCTTCAAGCAAGTAGATACAGCACGTTTGAAGATTTCGTCTGAGAGCAGACAGCTATTCATCTTGCAACTCCCATCCAGGATGCACATTGCGCCGACTGTAGCTCCCTACTTGAAGAGACACCACAAAGTGATGACTCAGGAATATCAGCCGCCCCCAGTAACGAAAAACGCTGGTTAAGATGTCTGATTAAACGTAAATCCTGTCAAGCCTAGCACTAGATGAATACTGAAAATTGAGTGAAATATATATTATGTCCCTTATCTTGCCCAGCATCCACCAGGTTGTATTCGCATGCCAAATCAGTAGCTAAAGCAGCACTAGGGTCATAACCCTTACTTAACACTGCTCGGTCGTTATTCCTGCAAAGAGAATTGAAATCACCCAGCCCCATAATTTTACGATCTTCGCATAAATGGTCGACTAGTGACAGGAAAAATAGCCTTCTCTCAGGCTGCTTCACAGGGGAATAAACAGAAATAATTCGCCAGTGTACACTCGAAATTGCGAGGTCACGGGAGATAAGTCGCCCGTCATCATCTTCGCGATACGACACGGCTGTAATCCCAAGCATGTTGGCTAGGAATAGCATGAACCCTCCTGATAAGCCTCTTCGGTGATTAATGATAACATTGAGTTCTGACAAAAAGGGCTCGACAGGAGCTTCAGTCTCCTCACCAGAGGACAGCTTGGTTTCCTGGAGGCTACCACGCTCACACCCCATTGTTTGAAAAGAGGCTGTTACTGATGTCACTGATGTAACACCAGATGATGCTGTTCAGCCCCCTAAAGCTTCAATGCCTCTGTCCGATGACTGTGACAGATGTCCAAGAATGGAAGAAAAAGATGCACCCCTTTACGCGTTCGGTGCGGCACAGATCAAGATTTCTGGTTTGTGTGCGTTCGGTGGCGGACCAGATTCCTTTCACTTGCCAAAAGGTCATATCGGACAAACCGGGCGCTCCTTAATTATCCGCCTAAAATAACACGAACAAGCATCGTCAGATGTATCTGAACATTGCGCTCAGTGCTAAGATAAAAAGAACTGTAAGCTCATATTTGAAAATACCGAGGTACTGTATCGGCACCGGGACCAGCGTACCAGAGAGATTATGTAAGCGTTTTTCATAAAGAAAATTAACGCGTGCATCAGCCAACCCTCTATCACATTATTAGATGCAGAGATGCGGTTCTCGGACAATACTTGATTTTCCATGGGTCATAGAAAAGGGTATCCCGCGCTATATTTTCAGTTTTTGAGTTCGTTCCTTGCGTTGGTTGCCTCATGTGATTGTTGACTTCGCCACTTTTTCGGTCGCTTTTATATGTGTTTTCCTCCTGACTAAAATTTCAGTTGCGAGACAGCGCTTGTGTTGTGCACCTCTTCTTCGTCCGTCCTCTCTGTTTGCGCTGCATTTTTCCTTTGAAATGAACGTAACCAAACTATCCCAACTTTCCATCCTATTACTGGTGTGGGCGGCTTGCAAATCAGCTGCCTTTAGGGCAGACCTCCCCCATCGTTTTGAGGTTACTCTTCCCAAAGCCACCACAACAGGTGCCTTCTGCTCATCGCCGCCGACACACACCTCATCATCTGGAGGACGCTTCAAAGGTGTGCTGCTGTCCATCGCCTCTTCCGAGACAGTGAAGGCTTCGGCCCATGAAGCCGAGTGAACCACGTCGCTGGCAACCACGCTGACAGCTGAAGGGGCATCGCCGGCGAAGAAGGCATGTCGCACATTCACTGGATATAGTGCCTCCACCGACTCAACAGAAGGGGTGTTCAGTACACGTTATCGCCGGTTGACCGAGAGCTCCTGAGGAGCAAGCACAGGAATCAAAGTAACAGGCCCATGCAGACCCGGGTCTGTTGGCTCTGGGTCTGGAGACGGGGATTCCTGTTTGTCCGTACTTGCAGGCGGTCCGTTGCCGTTATTTGGTGGAGAAGCCTTTGGTCAATCTTCTGTTGGGAGCTTATGACTCAGTTCACCCGACGCTTCCACAACATCCGACACATTCATAATGTGTTCTGACACCACTTCATCCTCATGTGTCCATTTGCCCTGGTGTATCCTGCCAGCCTAACTAATGACAAGGTTGTCTACTGTGTGCCTGAAACGCCGGCATAAGGTGCATCGAGGTGTACGACACGGACGCCGTACATGGCGCACACTTACAACAAAGACACAACGGATGCCCGCCTGGGATCACAACTAAAGCTCTTACCTCGAAAACGCTGAGCGTTTGAAAAATTGTACTTGCTGACACTCCGTCCTTAAGCGTGAGCGAGATTTCACGGTTCGCTGTTTCCATGTGCTCCATTCCGGGGCACCCCCACTTCTCACGCTCGGTAGTTTGTACAGTTTCAAAAGGCTCCAAAGCTTCCACAATCCTCCGGTGCTCCACATAGCGCGGGAGCCAGAGAAGCTTAAGCTTCGAGGTTTTTTTTTTGTCCGGGTCAAACACGATACATTTTGGACGTTTGACGTGGAACTCTGCTTTGTCAATAAGCTTTTGTTCTGAGGAACTGCTATCGCAGGTAACCATCCAAACGTGGCTCATTTGGTACTGGCCAATATACATAATCTCACGGAGGTCCACAATCTGCGCATCAGTCGATCACGCCTCGTTTAAACCGCGACACACTTGTTGTTTTAGCCTTCGCGATACGACGCACATTCACGCTGTGCATTGCACATTGTCGTCGTCGTCAACAGCTTCCGTCTGCCGCGCGAACAGCTAAGAATAGCCTAGCTTAACCTGAGTCTAATATCGTCGCCAGACGTACCGACCACCCAGCAAAGCAAAACCATGAGCCAACCAGGCTAAACCAATGCTTTTGCAAGTCTAGTCTACTAGTGTTAACTCCGATAAAACATTACCACTTTTTTATTTTTGTATGGCATGCGAACAAGATATATATATGGTCATGTTATTCTATATTTCTTCGTATACTTTATACTTCACTCATAGAACACTGGCGTGGCTTTGGCTAGGTGTGACTTTAGAGTGTATTTTTAGTCGGACTGAATAATTATATGCATTTCGGCCAATTATGAACGACTATTGAGGGTACACGGCGTGATGTCCCTAAAATGCTTGGATTGTTATCAGTTTACCTTTTAAATATTTTAACCAATTCATTGAATTTTAATTATCGCTTTTAGCGGGCATATTTCATGTGTAGAAACAGAGCCTCTCAATCGTAAAAGCCATGCGAAGTAGAAAATTGCCTGACTTGCATATGGACAGGACATACCGAACAGACAAATTTTGCCAATTTTTCCATTTTTCCAGACTGTTAAGCCAAAGTAGCCGCAACTAGGAGTTTCTTGGGAGGACCTCAACCCAGATCACAGCCACCTTCTTTTTTAAATATATTACTGAACACTATCGTGCCGAACACCAGCGTTACTCGGTTCCTATGAAGGGACTAGGTACAGCTGGCGAACAAACTCTCCTTAGGCTCTTTACAAACACCCTGCTGTGCCCAACGGTTCTCAATCACTTTGATTCTTCATTTGATGGCCGCAGCTCATTCTGTGGGGAGGCGGCCGACACCTTTCACATGGTTTGGACTTGCAGGCAAAATCCTTCTCTCCTCCATCACACCTTCCTTTACTCGAGAGGACTGGGAGGCGGCTCTGCTCGGCTTCTAGGAACTATCGGCCCAACAGGCCCTGGTTCGTCGGACCTGCGCAGCGGTCAGGACCAACGGGGTCCCGGAATGAGGGAATCCGCCTTCTATTGTAAGGGGCCAGACCCACTAGGGGCCTCTCCTCGAGCGCTTGTCCGTATATTCTACTACCTAACGGTTTCTGACCACCACCACCAGCGCGTGCAGCTGGTGACGCGCATTTCCTCGCCTCCGCTGAATTTCTTGCAGCAACGTGAAACCGTCGTCTTCTGTTATCGCTTAATTCATGAACTGCCTCCGCCCGCAGCATAGCATCGTTACGCTGGCGTCGATTAAAAATAAATTAGCAGAGAGATATGCATTTTCGTCATCCTGTATTCCTGCCCACTAAGGCTTGAGTGCGTTTGCACGTTTTGTCTGAGAAGGACACATCAGCCAGTGCCACGTTGTGTTCACTTTTAACCAATAAAAAAACATCATTTTTCCTTAATTTGTGTAGACGCGTACTCTCTTCTGAGCACTGAATTTATGTTTGCGCTTTTAGGACTCAGCGCTCTGGAGTATCATCATCATCATCAGCCTGACGATACTCATTGCAGGGCAATGGCCTCTCCTATGTCTCTCCAATTAACCCTCTCCTTTGCCAGCTACGCCCACACTATGCCTGCAAACTTCCTAATCTCATCCGCCCGCCTAACCTTCTGCCGCCCACTGCTACGCTCGCATTCTTTTGGAATCTACCCTGTTACCCTTAAGGATCAGAGGGTATCTTGCCTTAGAAGTATGTACATGCCCTGCCCAAGCCCATTTATTTATCTTTATTGCGACTAGGATGTCATTAACCCGCGTTAGTTCCCCACCACACTCTGCCCCCTTCTGGTCTCTTAACGTTACACCTATCATTTTTCTTTCCATGGCTCGCTGTGCTGTCCTCAACCTAAGCTGAACCTTTTTCGTTAGCCTCCATGTTCCTGCTCATAGGTGAGTACTGGTAACATACAGTTGTTATACAGTTTTCTCTTGAGGAATATTGGTAACCTGCTATTCACGATCTGAAAGACCCTGCTGTATGCGCTCCACCCCATCCTTATCCTTCTAGTTATTTCCACCTCGTTATCAGGATCAGCTGTCACTATCTGTACTAATTAGACGTATTCCTTTGCCACTTCCAGCATCTCGTTGACAATAGTGAACAGATGTTCCTCTGCTGGACTGTTGAACATTACTTTGGTTTTCTGCATATTAATTTTCAGACCCACTGTACTGCTCTGTCTGTGTAAATCATTGATCATGATTTTCAGTTCATCTGCCGAGTGACACAGCAAGGCAATGTCATCAGCAAATCGCAAATTATTTAGGTATTTTTCATTAACTCTTATCTCCAACTGTTCCCAGTTCAGGCCTCGGAATACTTCCTGTAAACATGTGGTGAATAGCATTGGCCAGACCGTGTCTCCTTGCCGGACGCCCTTCCTTATTGGAATTTTATTGCTGACGTTATGGAGGACTACGGTAACTGTACAGTTCCTATATATATGTTAAAGTGCTTTGACATAAGGCTCATCTACACCCTGATTCCTCAACGCTTGTATGACTTCTGAGGTTTCCACTGAGTCCAATGCTTTCTTATAATCAATGAAGGCTATATATAGCGCTTCGTTATATTCTGGGCATTTCCGTATCAACTGATTGATAGTTTGAAAATGATCTATTGTGGAATATCCTTTATGAAAGCCTGCGTGACCATTGGTTGATTAAAGTCTAAGGTTGCCCTGACTCTATTAGGAATTACCTTAGTAAATACATTGTGGGCAACGGACAGTAAGCTGAGCGGTGTGTAATTTTTCAAGTCCTTGGCGTCTCCTTTATGTGAATTAAGATTATATCCGCGTTCTTCCAAGCTTCTGGTACGGTCGAGGTCATAAGGCATTGCATATACAGAGTTGCTATTTTTTCTAGCAAAATCTGCCCTCCGTCTTTCAACAGATCTGCTGTTACCTGATCCTCACCAGCTGCTTTTCCGCTTTGCATTGCTCCTAAGGCTTTCTTTATTTCATCTTTCATTACTGGCGGGTTGACGCATTGCTGTGCGGTACTGTCTCTATCATTAACGTTCTGATTACATTGGCCGCTGTTCAGATTTGTGTAGAACTCTTCGGCTGCTTTAACAATCTTATCAATATTGCTAATAGCATTGTTCTCCTTGTCTCTTAATGCATACATCTGGTTTTTACGTATGCCTAGTTTCCTCTTCACCGCTTTTAGACTACCTTTGTTCTTTAGAGTATAGGAAGTGTAGGAAGAATACTTCCTATAGTATAGCAGGTCCTATAGTACTGTATACGTAGGATAAATAAAAAAATCTATTGTACGTAGACACTACGAGCTATCTAAGAAAAAAAGCTACAATTGGGGTGCTGTTTTTACCTTTACTATGCGACGTTTACATCTTTAAAATGCTAGATGCCTAAGCTGGTATGTGGCTGACAGCAAGGTGGGGGAATGTCTAGGAATAGCAGCATGCTGGAGTGCTTTCTCACCTGAAGCGATCTTTGCGGGCACTTATGTTCAAATGGTGTTTGCTGGCAAAGAAAAGCGGAAAGTTCTAATTCTTTTCCATCAGCGCCGAACGAATCTTCGGGGTATAGATCGGAGTACGCGCCTGACAATTTTAGGCCGTGTCGCAGTACATGCATTAGCGCGCGGTAGTCGCGGTAATTTTTTTGAGGCCGTCAATATAAGCTGGTTTAGATACGTGCACTTCGTTCTTAACCTTGCCTCACAGGGAAATGTCCGCAGGTGCGAAATCGGGTGACATCTGCAGGCCCTGGAGTGGGACAACGTTGCTCTATCCACTTTCGCGGGAGAGAGTTGTGTAGCTAGCACTGCACACCAATGCAGGCTTGATGCCTGGAAGAATGTAGCGCCTCATTTTCATAGTGGAACAATGTATTTACGCACGTTATTGGGCGAGCTGGTGATTGAATATGAAAGAACACAGCGCTAAAGAAGCAGTATAAAAGAGAACAGAAACACCCGAGAATGACAAGCTCTTAGCGCTTTTGCTTTTGGTGTTGTCTTTTCTGTGCTCATACGCAAGTCTTCACGTGAGTGCAATGTGCTCGCGTAATAAATACATTCAGTCACTAGTCAGCGCTCATGTCTCTTCGTTCTCTTTTCTGCGGTTTTTTTAGCGCTGTGTTCCTTTATAATGAACAATGCATTGTTACTGTTGTGAAGCCGCATGCGATGCCGCCACGTGCCGTGCTTATCTACTACGGACTCACCGAGTAAGCTACGTTATCGCCTCAGGTATCGGCGAAGCGCCTATCTAGGGGGCTAAAAAACCAACTAGCATTTCAATAAAACCTGCCCATTCTTCGCCAACCTCGTGTCGATTCACTTCAGTTACCGGTGCTGAAACGCAAGTTGCATATGCGCTCTTCGGCTACGGCAACAAGATCTTGTGGCAGGAACA
The DNA here is from genome assembly GCA_030143305.2 of Amblyomma americanum. Lineage (NCBI taxonomy): Eukaryota > Metazoa > Arthropoda > Arachnida > Ixodida > Ixodidae > Amblyomma > Amblyomma americanum. The sequence continues at coordinate 68,518 of JARKHS020014818.1, read as the reverse complement.
GCGCAGCACGCGACAAAGAAGGGACAGGCCGGACACGATGCTGTCTCGGGCTGCGCTGTTCTTCCTCCCATAAGATCATGCACCATCCAGCCCTACTTTTTACCTTGGAAGGAAGATTTCATTATTTTTTTCTGTGTATAGAGATCCTGTGACCGTTTCTGCTAAAATATATAGGCCCAATACTCGATCCTTGAAGATGCCGCAGAAAAGGCTTACAGACAACTTGCTATATTAGGCCTAACGTGCCAAACCGATTCACTTTATGAATAACGCCGTAATGGAGTTCTTTGGAAAGTTGTGACCGCCTGGGATTCTTCAACGTGCACTGACATCGCACAGTACACAGGACTCTAGAATTTCGAATTCATCAAACTGCTACCTCAGCGGCCGACATCGAACCGGCCTTGTTTGGGTCAACAGCCGAGCACCATAAACACCGAGCCACTGCGGCGGCTCACGCAGAGACCGCTTCACTTGGCGCTTACGCTCACGTCATCAGTCAGAGTTCAAGTCTGAGCGGTAGACAGCACTGTGAAGGTTGGCAGTATATCTCCTGCAGAACTACGCTGTGTCCGGCCAAAGGACTTTGTTCAGTAAATATATGTTTCATTCCACTTGATTTAAACCTAAGTTGCAATCGTAACATTGCATTTAGCTACTGGCTAGACTCAATGGCTTATCAAAACTATCCAAACGAATTCGAGCCTTGCTACAGTGGACGGCGGTCCTTTGGGAGCTGCAGCTTCCGGCTTCACTGTTATTGAACTAAGCACATCTATCGCAAACTCTTCGTGTGAAACGTAACGTTTCCGGCTTATTTTGGTCGCTACAGAATCACGAAACACGTACACAAGATTTATACTCATGAAAATAACCACTCCCTGAATACTCAGCGCCAAAAAAATCGGTCGCTATATAGAGGCACGTTTCTGTCTATTGCCGGACATGCAATAACGATGTGCATATCGGCTTTTTCACAGCCAAAACAGTCAGTGATAGTGCGAAACGTAGGCGTCTCATCGCCTTTCACGACCGCAGCCTGCTGCTGGTGGTAACTATCTTACTCTGTTGAGTGATTCGCGCCCCCCGAACTAGGAGGGGCCGTTAGTAATGGGATGCTAAGTGAAAGCAGGAGAGGGCAGTAAAAACACATCGCCGGCGTTGGTTGTCGCATGCTGCAGTTTGAAACGCTTAAAATACAAATTTATGCAGGTCGTGGTGTCCAGTGCGACCGTCCTTTACAGGAGGTTCTCTAAAAATGAATTGTACAATTCATAGACTCAATTTCTGCAATACAATGTGCCTCCTAGAAGTAACCTTTTAAATTTTGTTCTTGGATGTTGTTAGACAGCTAACGTTTCGGAAAATTTTACCCGCTCTTCCGCGGACGCCAGGCTTAAACATTTCACTGAACAATCTATATTCCTTTGACAGGAGTTCTTTTTTGTTCAATATTTTGTGGCGAATGCAAAATTACGTGACATTTGTGTACGTCATTTTGCAATAAATTTCAAAAGCCGTAACACTTTTTCTCTTTAATAAAGTACAAAACAATTCTAAGTTGTATTTTCTGCTCTCCAAGGTCACGGATAACAGGTCGTGGAATTGTTTTATTTTCGACCTCGGTGAATTAACCATGGTTGGAAATGAATTATGTTACACGCGCATAAAAGTAAAATTAGCTAGTCCATTCAGAATCGCTGCTGAATATTTGTGTTGGATGCTGCTCTTTAAGGCTGCTTCTATAGGGTTGATACTTCATTCTTCAGGGTTTTCCGTATGATTTAATCTTCAAATAGCCCATTTCATGAATTTCTCATTTCAACCGCATCACTACAGCGTCACGAACATATCGTTTCTACCACAACCACTAATGACTGGTACATTCCGCGCTTTCATAATAATTATAAACATCAGTCATTAAAACATAATCTCCCTTCAGTTATAAACACATACATATTTCATACCAAGCCTACGATAAATCAGTTGAGGCAGCAATTCCTTAATATATTATGAGATCAACACTTAAACACTGCCTTGCATGTTATTACTTAAGATATTGATTTGGTTGTGTGTGATGTTACTGTTCCTTCTTAATCGTGTATAAACTATTTTTCCTTGTTTGTCGTTTCCATGTATGCAATATGTTTTCCTATATTGATTTTTCGATATGATATTGAAATTATGCGCCCCATACTGAAATTTGAAGTAGTATCTCTCCTGTATTTGCAATGTGCATTGAGTGAACTTCACGCTGCCCTACCTTGTTGTGGTCTCTTGGGCCCAGTCATGCTGCTTCGAACAGCTTTTTGCCCAAGAGTTCCTTCCATGTATATGGTAAAATAAAGGAATTGAATTCTCTGATTTGAAGCACGCCGATAGCTCTTTCTATCGAACAGTGATAATTAATATTACCTCACTCAATGGCAATGCAGCTAAACTTTTCAGGATAGGCCGCAGTAAATTTCTTCTCTTGGAGAAATTTCCGCGCAGTGTTTCCTCCTAGTGAGGCATGTATGTCAGCGTTGCACATAACCACGTCGACTTCCAACAAATCTCAGTTCGCGTTACGCTTCACGGGAGAGGAAGTGCGGTAGACCAGGTCTCGTTCTCGCATCACACAGTCATGGCTGCGGCCGAATTTTTACTGCGCAGGCTTGTAAAATGGTTGAGCATTTTTGCGTCAGTTCTCGAAATTTTTCTCTTCTTTCACTGGAGGTTGGCGTAACTAGCAACACTCAGGATGAGATCAAGATTATGTTTCTGTTGTGAACGAAAAAAAAACAGCATGAAATAGAGCGTAAATGAAGTGGCCAGTAGCTACTGTACCCTGGTGACTTAGGCAGATTGTCTCCATGTTCGTCGCTGAGAGAGAAGCACACCAAGAATACGTGAGCAGCAAAAGCATATATTTATACTATGCACGTTACACTAGTTCGTTAGAGACCAAAATTACCTAAGCAGCTGGCCTAAAAATTTCTGCAGCGTTTGCAGGCTTTTTGGCTATTTAGTAATCCGGTTATCTCACCAACTAGCCCAAGCAAACGAGACATGAATGCACTTCTAGAAAACGTCACTATTGTTTGACCAGAATGAATAGTTCCACCCTGAAAGAATGATAAATTTCAATTGACCTTTACTGCATGAAATGTGGAAAGAAGCGCCGAATGCACCGATCGGACGCAGTGTTGGTGGCCAAAGAATCTTGGGCCTCCGTAACCCACCCTAAAAGGTAAGTATATATAAGTCCAGAAGTGGCGCTTCAATTCCGGGAAGCAAGCTACATTGCCTTCATGCGAGGGGATACAACTTTAAAGCTGTAGTAGGACGAAAAATTAGCGTAACAGAAAAGCTGCTCAATTATCACTGAAACTTCCTTAGAGATCCCATGGACGTCGTGGACGTCTACAGGACGTCTAAAGAAGTTTCAGGTTCCACTGGGTGGCGTGACAGGAGTTATAATTTGTATATTGACGCAAGAGAGAACGCCACATGAAGAAACAGCTTGTTCCTCCACAATGACCGGGTGTTAAAGAGCAACCGGGTTTAAAATATTATTTGTCACCTAAGAACTGCAGGTAACGAAATGAAAAAATTGAGAGGACTTCCCGCTTAATTTGATCGCACATATGAGGAGGAGAGCTGCATGGCTCACTATTCCTGTCATCCTCTCTTCCTCATGCAGTTAATCCTACCCGTTTTTGTCCAGAGAACATACCGAGCGGGAGCTGGTTGGTGTTTCATACTGAGCAAATTGCGCTAAGTGGTACAAGACGACGTGAACACAGACAGACGAAGCGCGTCATTTTTTTAAGTCATTTTCCTTGAAGTAGCCACGGCAATAAAGTTATGAGTACAAGCTGTCAACTGACTTCATTCCTTATGCATAAAATCAAAATTCCGAAAATCCTAGTAAACTCTGCGCCGTAGATATTTGTAAATAATTTTTTTCCCCTTTCATTACTGATTCGCTCCCTAGTCTGGTAACCTTTGATCGCTAACGTCAAAAAAACATATCGGTCCCATGTCGTCTTCTTCACGTTCTTCGTTGTAAAGGTGTTCGCTAATATTTGCGCTGTGAATAGTGGCCACCCGAAAAGGTTTTTCTTAGTTCGCCCCCCTAAAACCATTTCCTTTTTTTTCTTCTCGGAAAACTTCAGCACTAGAAAATATGGTGTTGTAGTTTTGAGCGAAAAATCACGAGCATGGTGGATCAAGCAAGTGGTCCCCGGAGAGCAACCTAGGAGGCACGTGGCCCACCTAGGTCACGTGACCTTGCGGTGTCATCGCAATCTGCCCACTGGATGATGAGCAAACTGCCCATCGTGGAAGGTGGCAGTTAAATTACGAGTCCTCCCTCGGGAAGAGAATCCTGGGCCGCACAGGGCCCATCGCTGGGAGCACCTGCCATCGCTAGGCATTAGCGCACCGCTTAACGGCTGCTCCGTTGCACCAGGAGGGGTATGAGGACTCCCAGGGATATATGAATGTTAAGCAGAGAATGCGGTTCTGCATGCATGGGAAATAATCCACTACGTTTATGCGTCATACCCTTAGGGTGGAGCTTAAGTGTCCGCTCCAATTTTAATCTTTATTTCTGGTACACACAGCGGGCCCAGGGCAATGAAGCTTTAGAAATGAAATCACAGACTCTTGGATCAATTCCTTAAATACAAAAATGCAATACACTGAACAGCAAGATTTGGCCCCTTTAAGAGCCCATTGGTTTAATTGCCTTCGCATTGCATGACCTACCGACGGCCATTTCTTCATTATTTTGACTAGGGCGTTATTAAATCTCGTTTTTTTTACCCACGATTCTGTCTTCCTGTTTGCTAACCGTACACCTGTTCATTTCTTTCCACAGATCGCTACATGGTCCTTAATTCCTGTTCAAACTTTTTCGTTAGCCATCCATGTCTTTGCCCCGTATCTCTGTACCGGTAAGACACAGCTTATATATGCGTTTTTCTTGAGGAATACTGCTAAACTGGTATTCATGACCGGAGATTGTGGCCAAATGCACACCGCGCCATTCTTAGTCTCCTAGTTATTTCACTCTCGTGGACCGGAACAGCGGTAACTACCTGCTCTAAGTGGGTGCATTCTTTTCCCACTCCCAATGCTTCGCTGTCGATCTTAAAATGTGCTTCCCTCTGAAGACTCCTGGACGTCACTTAGAGTCCTAAGTGTCATTTTTACACCCACTGCTCTCCTTTAAGCGTCTAGGGGATTGTTCACCTTCTTCAGTTCGTCCCCCGAGTTACTCGATCAGCAAGGCAATTTTCTTACTTGTAAATAACGCAGTCATCTGCGAAAAGCTTTATTTTAACATCACTGCGTACAGCTTTTACTATATCATTAACAAAAATAAGAAATATAAATAGCCCTAATACTGAGCCTTGCGCCACCCCTGTACATACTTGGAGGGTCTCGGAGCCGTACTTGTCATTTTGAACTTATTGACACCGGTTTTCTAGATAAATAAATTTGATGAGTGCACTATTTATTCCGACGGCATAAGGTTTCTGTAATAATTTATTATGATGGACTTTATCAAAGGTTTTGGCATAGTCTAAGAATATAGCACCCATCTGTTCTTTTTATTAATAGCGAGTGCGAAGCCATAACATACACTAAGTAGTTGTGTCACAATCGACAAGCCACGTTGAAACCCGTGCTGAGCGTCTGATAAAAGATTATTTTCTTCCAGAAATGCAGTCAAGTGGCGGCAAATCACGTGTTCTAGTATTTTACAGCTTGTCGAAGTCAAGGAAATCGGGCGGTAGTTGGAAACGGACATGCGATTGGTTGATTTGAATATGGGAATGACGCGGGCATTCCTCCAGTCTGACGGAACAGAGCACTGCTCCAGCGAGACCTTATATATTATCGACAAGCTGTGCGAAATCCATTCAGCATAGCTGCGCAGGAAAACTGGGGCTATTTTATCAGGGCCATCTGCTTTTTCTGGCGTCAAGATCAAGAAGCAAGTTAAATATACCTTCCTGGGAAACAACGACATCAGACATGGGAGACAAAAACCCTTCTGGCTTAGTAATAGCACTGCCATCTTTCGAAGCGTATGCCGATTGAAAGGATTTGTTAAATAAATCTGCAACTGTTTTAGCATCTGAAACCGGTGAGACGTCAATCAATAATGAAATAGTGTTGGAGTTATTGCCGCTTAAGTACCTCCAAAATTTGTCTCCCGCTTTAAAAAAAATTGCCTAAAGTGCCGGTGAAAAAAGTGTCCTTAGCTGTTCTCATCTATGTTTTCAGTGCGGCACTTGGCGTGTTCATAGCAGAGTCCCGAGGCTGACCTGAGCGCCTCAGTCTCTTAAGCTTTCGTTTGATGCGAATTATTTTTCTCGCAACCCAGGGATTGTGTTTTTTCTTAACCCTTTCAGGAACAAACATCGCAATACAATGATGGCAATTTTTTTGAACTTACACCACATCGCATTTACGTATTATTCAGCAATAAAACAATCCAAACTTAATTCTAAGTGGCCGAGGATGCTCACATCATCTGCCTTATTGAAATCTTTCACAACAATCGTGGCCTTTGTTTTTCCAGAACAGTGTTGAAAGGAGAAGGTGGCAGACACTAACTTGTGATCTGAGAGACCATTCATGACATCAGCGGATGTACATTTCATTGCAGTGCTTATCAAAAATAAGTTAGGTGTATGACTAGTTGCAGGGCTGATGGTGTGAATATGATCTTTTGCCAGCTGCCTTTCTGAATGTCAGGCTAGTTCATTGGTTGATTGAATCTCGGGCTGAATCGGTTGGCGAGTGTAGAAAAGGATTGGGAAGTGAAGCTGATCTGATCGCGCCGGCGCGGCTCTAACCACGCGTGCCAGGATGCGAGAAGAGAAATTTAAGGAGAAAAAGAGGACGTCTCGACTCCGGAGAAAAGTCTGGCACACCGCATTTTTTAAAAACTATAGCGCAAGAAAAGACTTGGACGACACAGATGTGGGCGGGACATCTGTGTTATCAGCTAGCCGAAGCCAAGATACTGTTTTGTCACACTGGAGTCAATTAAATCATGATCAAATCAGTTTCGGTGAGAAAAAAGACAAGCACGTTAATGTCACCCGTGCGTGTGTGTGTGAAAAACTTTATTCCAGGGAGGAAGCTTGAGGTAGCCGGAGCAACCTCTCGCAATCTCTAGGTGGGCTCCTCATTACAGGAGCCCATTGGCGACCGCCGCGACTCGGGCTCGATGGACCAGGGCCTTCTGGCTTGCTAGGTCCGAGCAGCCGAGCAGGGCTGCCTCCCAGTCCTCCCGGGTGTGGTTGGGCTTGGGGGCGAGGTTCGGGGTTGACTGGCTTGCCCACACCATGTGAAAGATGTCCGAAGACTTCTCCGCACAGTGTGGGCATTCTCCTGTACAGGCAGGATCAAAATGTTTTAAAACTGCCGGGTACAGCAGCGTTTTGGTGTAAAGGCGGAGGAGTGTGCGTTCCTCCACCTTTGTGAGGCCCTTACAAGGCTTGTGATAAATTGCATGGCCGAATTGGAATAATTCAGTAATTTCTCGAAAAGTGAGGGCCGGATTGGGTTCGGGATCTGTATCCAAAGGGTCTGAAGGCGTTGCCCGGAGAGTGAGCGCGCGGGCGGCGGCGTCTGCCGTTTCATTGCCTTCGAGGCCCATATGAGCTCGAGCCCATACAATCGTTCGAGACGCGGGGGACCCGAGGTAGTTACTGTTTTTAAGGATGCGATGCGCAAAGAGAGGAATGTACCCCTGTTTAATATTTCTGCAGGCCCCTCTCGAGTCGGTGACCATCACTCGCGACTCCTGGTCTGCGGCGGCTAACGCGATGGCAACTTCTTTCGCATGTGTTATGTCTTGAGCTCGGAATGTTAGGCCATTCACCACGATTTTTTGGTGGACGACTGCGACCGTGTACCACCCCCCATGGTGAGGGCCTGAGGCGTCCACGTAGAAGATGCCATGTTTGTTCCCATAGTGACGTGCCAGTGCCTCCGCCCGCGCAAGGCGCCTACCACTGTGGTCGTCACGTGTCATGTTGGCCGGAAGAGGGCGTACGTGCAGGGCGTATCTCAAGATTTCAGGAATGCGTACGCGCTCTTCCGTAAGTGTTGGGTGGTGGATGTGTAGTCGGGCTAATAGGCGGTTACCCGACGGCGTTTTTGAAAGCCTTGTGTATTGATTTGTCAAGTGCGCCTCGTGGAGCTCCGCGAATGTGTTAACCATCCCCAGGCCCATGAGACGCTGGTTGGATGTGGTGATCGGGAGGTCGAGGGCACGCTTGTACATCTTTCTGAGAATCACTTCGAGGGCGTTCTCACCAAACTTGCGTAGGTGGAGGTAAGGAGTCGAGTAGAGGACTCGACTGGTCACGAATGCATGCGCCAGCCGCAAAGCGTCTCTGCACCGTAACCCCCCGCGTATTCGGATGAAACTTCGTCGATCCGAGAGAAATTGCTTGATGTACTGAAAGGTGTTATGTCAAAAAAGACGAACTGCGCAACAAGAACACGGACGAAAGGGAGGCAGACACACACTAACGCAGTTAGTGTGTGTCTGCCTCCCTTTCGTCCGTGTTCTTGTTGCGCAGTTCGTCTTTTTTGCATTATGATCAACCAACTAGCCCGACACGTCCTGGTGTTATGTCCAAAGTTCGTTTGGGAGAGATGTTGCAGGATGATTTCGTGTGCGACATTGTCGAAAGCCCCCTTCAAGTCAAGGGCGAGTACTGCCTTATCGTTGAAAGGATATTCGACAGGGTTGAGAATTTCACGGTCGAGTTGAAGCAGAACATCTTGAGCGGACCACTGCTGGCGGAAACCGAACATGGTGTCTGCGAATGTATGTTCATTTTCCAGAAACCCAGACAGCCTATCCCGCACCATGGTCTCCATCAGCTTTCCCGCGCAAGACGTAAAGGAGATGGGGCGGAGGTTGTCTGTGTTTATGGCTTTGCCGGCTTTCGGAATGAAAGTTACCAGGGCGGTCTTCCATTCAATTGGTAGAGGTGCCTCACCAAGCGAGATCGAGTTGATGAAAGCGAGGAGGGTTTCGTAGGCGGGATCGGGAAGATTAGCAAGCATTTTCACAGTTATCTTGTCCCTGCCGGGTGCCGTTCCTCGTTTCATTTTAGCTAGGGCCGCCTTGAGGTCATGCAACTGGAACGGTTGATCCAGATTTGCGTTCTCTGAACCTGCATACGAGAACGCAGGTCCTCCGGGGCCCTGCTTAGTGCAAAGATACTGGTCGCGCAGTTTGCATGCTAATTTTGATGTATTTCCATCGAAGCTATGAATAGTTTGTTGGAGATGTTTTTGTGTCTCGGCGCGGGTTTGAGTCGGGTCAATTCAGGGCGCGGAAAAGGCGCCACGTGCTCCGGCTCGACATTTGTCTGGCCGCCGTGTTGCAGCGGTCTACCCAGTTCGAGTTGGCGAGTTGGGCCGTGTACTCTGCCGCTCGCTGGGTGAGCTCGGCAATACGAATTTTGAGCTTTCTGTTACGTTTTTGGCGGCGCCATCTGCGGACGAGGCTGTGCCGCGCCTCCCAGAGGTGCAGAAGGTGGTTTTCCACCTCCGGAGTGGCCTCCGAGAGCTGAATTTGTGTTTTCACCGAATGAAGGTATGTAACCAATCCTTGTGCCCACGCGTTGTAGCCTTGTTCGTGGATAGACGCCGAATTGATGTAGTTTTGCCGGAACTTATTCCAGTCTTGAAGCCGAGCTTGTGCGTGGGGTCTTGCCAATGGTTTAGTCCTTACGGTGGTATTGATAAGGCAGGGGTCACTACCTAGGGTTTCCTCGGTGTTGATCCATTCTGCGTGTACAATGTTTTTGGTAAAGGTGAGATCCGGACATGTATCCCGGGTCAAGGAATTACCCAGCCGCGTTGGATATGCAAGGTCAGTGTGAAGAGTCAGGCCCAGCGTGGACGCGAGCTCCGCTAGCTTGCGTCCCCGCTTCTCTTCACGCACGTATCCCCATAGTGTACCGTGGGCGTTGAAATCGCCCACAGTCACCAGGGGGTCCCTGCCCGCACCCTTTAGAGCGCGGCTAAAGAGTGCTGCGAACGTTACATTTTGAATTTGGGGGAACAGTATATGTTGAGTACGTGGAGTGGTGCATCTTGTTTCTTGAGCGGAAGAAGTGTCACCATCGCATAGGAATATTCTGTGTAAAGTTCCAAGTCAACTAGATTAGCCGTAAAATTTTTATGCACGCAGATGCAGGAAGAGGGGTCCTGCTGAAAGGGGATGTAATTTGTGAGGGTGACGCCACTCCCTGGCTCCTGGAGGGCAACCACCGCGGGAAGAGAATCGAAAGTTCAAAGGTAAAGTAGGAGATCCGCCCTCTTTGCGCGAGAACGGAAGCCCCGAAAATTCCACTGGACAATTTGGACGGGGGTGGCCGAATTGGTTCTTTGGGAGCGCCGGATCTTAGGGCTGCTCGCCATGGTCATTTAGATTGAGGAGGGGTTGTACTGACACTGCTCCGGAGCCAACACTCGCAGGAAGGGGGGTATCCTCCATACCAGAGAGTGAGCAGTTGTCGTCGTCGGCTACCTCGGGGGTGCGTCTAGAAGTTTTGTGAGGGCGGACGGGTAAGGGATCGCCGGGCCTGCGCGAGGAGCGCAAGGAATTCGCAATTTGTTGGGCAATCATCGCGTTGATTGTCTCTTGCAATTTGGAGATGGCGTTTACCATCATTGAAATTTGATTTTCTATAGCGGCGAATCGGGCCTCTGTGGCCCCGAGGCGGGCCTCGAATGCGGCCTCCAAACCTGTTACCGCCTTCGGTACCACGAGCTCACTCTCCATTACATCAGCCGCGGGAGGCGAGGGGGGAGAAGAAGACTGGTTGATTTTAGATTCCAATTCGTTAATTTTCTTTAGCAGCATCTCATTTTGGGCCCTGAGTGCTGCTATTTGATCTTGCTCGGCGATATGCGCCCTTGAAAAGGGAGTGGAAAGGGGGGAGAGAGGAGCAGCCCCACCCAAACTGCTCACCTGGTGGCCATTTTTGACTGCGTTGACCCAGGCCCTGGCATCACCGCGCGTTTCTGTCGACAAATTCGCCTGTCCGCCGTGTGGTGGCGACACCTTGGATGGTTGTTTTGCAGCACCTCCGGTAGGTGGGTTCTCGGTGATGGAGATTTCCTGGCCATGCTGATCGCCGGGAGGCCCAAGATAGCGGGTTTTCTTCTTGGACGCCGTTTTTTTTTTTCTTCTTGGGTGTGCGGAATTTTGCTGCACAGTCACGAGAGTTGGTGGTATGGGAGCCACCGCACAGAGAACACCGGGGAACACAGTTGTGAGGAGCCCGCACCCCCTCCACTAGCGGAGCTTGGAATCCGCAGAGTCCACAGGTGTTCGATCGCAGGTTTGGACACGCCTCAGCGCGATGCCCGACGACCCCACACTGGCCGCACGCCGGGATAGTTTTGTAGTAGTTTCTCACAGAGACGACCATGTTGCCATAATGTACGTAACGGGGCTTCCCCTTACCCGCGAAAGTGATGCGTGCTTTGTTGGATGTCCCGAACTTCCGGATTTCCAGGATGGTGCCGAGTTGTCCCTGACGACGGAGTCCTCTTGTTCAGAGGTTGGTTGACGAACTTGGGCTTGCCTTCTGTCTCTTGTCGCTTTGTGCTTTCAAGAGTTGCACCTTCCCTGCCCTCTGTCTATCCTGGGCAATTAACAAGATGATGGGCAGAATGTGAGTGCAAGCATCGAACATTAATTCGTATCCAATTCTTTAAAACTCTTCATCATCAGCTCCCGCTAAAAATAGTGATGCCGGCACGATCATAAGCAACATCGTCCCACATTTTGCGCTGCCTAATAACTTTTTACAATCTCAGGTCAGAACTAATTACTGAAAACAGTGTCTTCATTTTTGAATTCTTTGAACTTAGACATCAAACAAATACGCGTTCTTTGTTCAAGGTCAAATTAAAGCTTTTCCTCCTTAATGTATGATTTTTTCTTTTTTGTTGATCCTATGTATCGCGGCACCTGTGATTGTTTTATTGTCCATTCTCCTGCTTTATATCGTTAGTATTTAAATATTTCTGTAACTCATATTACACTATGTATCTATGTATTCATTCTCTGCGTCCCTAATTAATGTGTTGTGTTTTTCCTATTTTGTTGCTTACTGAAATTTATTGTCATGGGAGGCCCCACCTGCGGTCTTGTACCTTGAGACCTCTCGCTGTGTACGTTTGTAACTTTGTTTGAATTCCTCAATAAACTTCCAACTTCAACTGGGCTGAAATTGTAGATAAACCGGGAGTATATAGGTGTACTCTTTATGCCGCCAGTCGTATCTCTATACAGGAGATATAATAACGCACGCCATCTTAGACTAATTACGGGTTTACGAGACGCAATCATAAACAACAATAAGTGCAACGCAGGCCTTCTTAGCAACCAGCATGTTCATTGATAGAAGGGAAGAGTGTGGGAATTTATTTAAATACCAAATCATCGAACATACTTCGAAACGAAAGAACAAGCTCACACTCCTGGCCAGTGCGAATGCTGACAGTCATCGAGCATTTCCAATCGACTGCACTTTCCCTGCCCCCTCTCTACTATCGACAATCGATAACAAGATGGCTGGCAGAAAGACAGCGCAATCACCGAGCTACGCAGAGAGTCCATTCAAACCACTACAGTATCTGACCCCGCAATTCGTTTTGAGTTAGAAATAACTCGTCCAGAAACAAGGATAAGCGCTCCTAAAAGCAGAAACGAGAACATTACACACCCCACTCAGACTCCACAGCATTTCTAGCTCCTCTCACAGTGGATCCTTATCATGAAAGTTTTGCCCCCGGATACCCAGTCTTCATGTAGCGGCTTCCTCTGAATCGGAGAAGTTAATTACTAGAACAACGGAAAGAAAAACTCTTCCTTTGGCCCCGGTTGGTTCGCTAGCCACAAATCTGGTACGGCAACTAATTACAGTCAGACACATATAACGAGCATTCCAGTTGCACTAAGACTAAGGCTACGGACGAAGACCCCGAGATAAGGCCCCTGTTGCAACCACCTCTAAGTTAATTTTCGCCCATCTGTAGAGAGGCTTTCAGTTTCTTTGCAGGAAAATACAGAGATCGTTTCATCTAAGATTTCGAACTAGTTTTAAACATAGGCATTTTTGAGTCCGAAGGACGCTTTCTGCGACTTAGCATTGTCAGCGCTATAGTACATCAGAATACAGCTGATACGTACTAACTCGCAGGTTCGTTAACTAGTATTGAATAGTTAATCTTTACACTATAACTATTCAGATCCTTAATTATTAAAGAGGCGTGTAGACCAAGTAATATCTGTATCAGATTCTAGAATTTCGAAAACTCAGTTAACATCGGCGCTGGGGCCCAACAAATTCTGGCAACATCGCGCCAACATACATGCGCATTCGGGGAGCTTGCAGGAAAAGCAATCTCTCCAGTACATTTAACTAACAGCCATAACTTTTTGGGCCACAGCGCGGAAGACAGCCGCGCTTTCGAAGTTCCAAAAACTGTTACGGATATTACTCACGGCGGACTATACGCGTCTTATGAATTAAGGAGCCTAATGGTAATAGTTCAAAGTTAAATATTAAATACCATTTAACGAGCATGTTAGCGCTTAACTGCATTCTAATGTACTCCACCGCTGGCAATGCTATGCCGAAAAAAGCGCCCTTCCTTGATAATATCGTTTTTAAAAATTGTGTAAAGTCTTAGGTGAAACAGCCTCCGTAGGGGTTGGTTATATGCTGAGGAGTTCTCTGTAATCTGATTGCTGGTGTGAATGCGGTCTATTTTGGAGTATTCTTTACGAAAGCTTGCCTAGACATTTCGTCGATTGAAGTCTAAGGTTGCCCTGACTCCATTAGCGATCACTTTAGTAAATCTCTTTTAGACAACGAACAGTAAGCTGTTCGGAGAGTAATTTAACGACGTCGAACTCGCTCAACGAGGACAAAGGCAAACAGGAGAAAAATTTCGAATAGCACTATACATTTAATTGGCACGAAGTGTGTAACAGAAGTGGTTGTAAAAACTGGTCGGTTACTCATTGTAAGAGTTGCCTGGTAGAGGAATTTATGTCTCTTGAAATGATGTGGAGAAAAAGTTCCGAATCAGCCTAATAAACCTAAACACCATTGCACCAAGGAAATCGAAATGTCATGATGCATGGTACAGACTTCATCACGCCAGTTGTGTGCAAGTTGTAGCGTCGCGGAAACGTGGATATCTTTAATGTCAAGAATAGGTTTTGTGAATATCTGCCATTGCTATCTTAAAAAAATTATAATTATTATGCCGATATAGTCCAAATGTGATCCAGAGATTCATTACTAGAATAAATTAGCTGTTGCCTAGCAGAGCTTTAGAGCAGACCTGGAAATTATTAGCAACAAAGAACAGTGCGAGACTGCGGTAACTAGCTCGGAACCTGGAATTCAGAGGCTGTAGTGGATTGGGCACAGGAGGTCGCCTGCAGGCACGAAGCCACGGCCATCGCCTCAAGCCTTGGCCCGACACTGCATCCACGGCGGTGACAACGCAACCTTTTTGGTTCATTAAAGTTTTAAATGAATAAAAAATACAGCGTTGCTGTCAATCATCCCTCAGCTTTCGTAGACCTACTATGCCCAGATGGCACACGCTGCATCCCAGATGTTAAAATACGCAGCTTTTTGCGGATTGTTTTTGAAGAAAGGAAAACTGGAAAGCGTTCGCGCATAGGTTGTGAAATAATGCTAAGTATAAAGTCATGCGTGTTTTTCACACCTCTGCTTTCCTCAGCGAGTGCTCTCTCCGATACTCCGCTCTCAAATTTGTATCTTAATAGTATTACTTTGGCATTAACTTCAATTCTCTTATTTTTCACACCACACTAAAAAAGAATTTAACATCAGTCTGGCTCTGTCCCGTTTTCTTTTCTTGTGTGTGTGCTTGTGTGTTTGTGTGTTTGTGTGTGTGGTTTTTGGTGCATTTAAATTACAATAATCAGTTACCAACAAGAATAGCAAGAAGTTCTCTTAAGCTTTACAGGTCCCACAAATGCCTCATTACCCTACCCAACCCCTAGTTTATGAAATCCTTCGTTCTCCTCGAGCCAGCTGCTAGACCAGCTCGTCCACATACGGCAAGGCCACTACCAACATAGCGGTTGGCAGTAAAGCTCTATAATAAAGAGTATTCTCTGCATAGGCAAGAGCACTAACCGTATAGAAGGATACCTAGACCGAAACGTCTTCGGTTCCTTCCTGTCAATAAAACTAATGCTGCACAAATCAATTATCGGCAGTAAGTTTGGATACGCTGTATCGATCGCGATCATCAGCAGTGACATCTTGACTTAGTGTCTTAAATTAGTCAAACCAATTCCATTCGTTTTGTTCCTCGTAACTAAAATGGCAAAGCAAGCGCAACATCAATGACAAACTCAGTGCAACTCACTCCTCTCACCTCTCCTCCTTATTTCTCCAGGCTTATCTTGTTTACTGCAAACAAGCCCTCGATGGTGAAGCTACAATTTCACTCTTCTATGTCTCCTCTCGAATTGATAACGCACAAAAAGTAGGAACCGGCTTTCATCACACGATAACTTGCATTCGGTTTTTCATTCCGCATATCTTGCAAGACTGGAATCGTCTTTCAAAGTACTAAACTCCGCTGTTGACCGCTCACGCTTTCACAGTGTCTTAGCGTATGTTGTTTAACTAAGACCACACCAAGGCTCGAAATGTACTTAGCGAACAGTGCGTAACTAGGAAGTTCTCATGCCTGTAATTGATATTACTCCCTTCCCCCTCAGAAAAAGGTTTAGGCCCTATGGTAATCGAAATAACGAAATAAATAAACTCTCGCAGGACTTTTATTAATGTGGAATGCGAGATTCAGCGAGAGCAGTGTAGGTATGGCGCAGTATATGGAGACAAATACCTTATGAGCTGTATGCGTGAAAGTCGAGCCCGCTTATAACAACCCCAGTTATAACGAACGGTCGCTTATTACTGACTAGGGTGTTGCCACCGCCGAAACATGCATTCGTGCAATGGCACAGCATCTCTGATGACAGCACAACTGTCAACTTGATTAGAACGAACGAGCAGGCGCCTTACACTCGGCTCCGCAGTTCGAAAATTCCGGAAGTCTTACAAAAATTTGTGAAGAGTTTCTGATTTGTGGAGTCACAGTTTTCGCAAATCTCACTCATCAGGTATTTCTGATTACTTCTGAGATGAGTTTCCGATGCAGTGGTGATTAATATTGGCCACCGAGTTTATGACTGACATTCTCATTAATTTGTTTGCATACATGCTGAGTTCATGATGCATTTTTGAATCGTTTATGATGGATTCGAATTAACAAGTGTTACGTCAAAAAAAAATTGGCTTTAGTCCGTATATTTAACTGCTCTTTAACATCACCGAGAATCCGCTCTCTAACATGTAAACATATTCTAAACTATTCTATGTGCTACTTTCACTGAAACGCGGAACAGTCCATAATCTTCCAATCATTGCAGCAAATAATTTCCATCGACCCTCTGAAAGGAGCAAGTAACAACATCGAGAATATGGTATCGCATAGCTGGAAATACATGCAACGCGGGTGCACCAACCAGATCTGTGCTTCTTCATAGCACGGGCGCATGCTTATATACTCCCTTTAAGAGGCCCCTTACAAGTGTTATTGAGGAGCTGTTAATTACTAGAGTTTTATAAGATAATTTTTGTGTCATGTACGCAATCTCCGCCAGGTACATATTGAAGAGATTTATCTGTAAAGTTCTGTTGAAGTGCATTATTGCTGCACGAAAATTTAAAGAAATGTTTGAGGCAGTGCTTGAAAATGATACTTCTCTTATGTCCTCACACATCAATCAGGACAGCTCTTTTTTTATCAGGAAAGTTCATACAAAAACGAATTGAGAATATATCTTTTCGTTTCGGTCTGAAAAAGTTATTGCGAAAATTTGTCAAAAATTTATCATGTCCGTCTGGTATAAAAATTAATGCAAAAAAATTGTTGAGAATTTTTTCTGTCGGGCTGATGCAAGAACACAACATATAAAGTCTTTATGAATAATTTCTGATGATTACCAGGTTATATCATAATGAGATCAGAAAGTTAATATCCAATTTTGTAGAGGCTTCCTGTTAGTGTGGAGAATTTGGTAAGGGTCTTGTTGTAATGGCACCCTCACCAGAAAAGAAGCTCAAATAAACCAAAAAACGCGCTGGTTGCATATGCATCATCTACGGCGTTCTGTTCATCGCCATATCGTTCATGAAGGGCCGCCGCCCTGGCTTCCTGTCGCTCGCGGCTTCGGTCGGAGTGCATGTTACGAGGGAGTGGACGAATGCGTAGGCTTTGCTGAATTTCTTTGTGGATAGCTTTAAGGGTGTTATGATTAGCGGGGATGCGAATTTGGAGTTTTAGAGAGTATATGTCTGCCGGTAGGGGTGCTAGCTAGGTGCAGATATTGGGCTTGCAAATGGGCTTCGGTTAATTCTTGTACGGATTTATGCACACCTAACTCTGCCAGGTGTTCGTCGTTGGTGGTATTGGGCAGGCAGAGCGCTGACTTAGTATCTTTTCTGATTATAGAGTTTATTGTTTTGGTTTCGGTTACATGGAGTTTGAGGTATGGGGTAAAATACAGTACTCTACTCGTAGTAGAGGCTTGTACCACTGGAAGACTGTCCGCTTCCCTTATTCCGTGAGCTTTACTTCTAAATCTACGTGTTAGCTGCGTAGTGGCTGCTTGCGTGCTCTTCAACCGTTTGATAGTTTCAGTTTCTCATCTTGTTGGCGGTAGAGGCCCAGGATGCGAGTGGTTCGCTGCAGTGGTAGCTCTCTACCCTGTACGCAGATTCCGACGGTAGTATGGTACGTTCTGCCCTCTGGCGGGATCAAGAGAAGTTCCCATTTTTCTGGTGATCAGGTGAGGCCTACCTTGGTGACCTCTTCCTGTATTTACGTTGCGGCTGTTTGTAGTGTGTCCTCGATTTCGGCGTTCCATCCATATGTAGTCTACAGAGTGATATCATCTGCGTACAAGGTGTGGTCAAGATGGGAAATGTGCCGCAGCTTCCACGCAAGCGGAATAAGTACTGCGTTAAAAAGGAAAAGTGACAGCACGGAGCCTTGCGGGGTGCCTATGTTCGCTAGTGTGTAGCGGCGTGTACAAAATTTGTCTACGCACGTGCTTGCCGTTCGTTGTTGCAGGAAAGGCCTTATGTAATTGTAAGTTCTCTGCCCAACCTCTAGGTCTGTCATGAATTCTAGGATGGCCTCGTGCTTGACATTATCGAAGGCCTTCTTGATGTCAATTGCAAGTAGTGCTTTGGAGTGAGTAGGTATGAGGGGGTCCAGAATATCTGTCGTAATTTGAAGGATGGCATCTTGAACGATTAGGCCAGTTCGGAAACTCGTCATCGAGTGTGGGTATTGACCGCTATCTTCCATGTGGCCGTGCAGTCTAGCCAGTATGACTTGCTCAAATTTACTTAGGCTTGAAGTAACAAAGATGGGGCGCATACCTTCTGGGGTGGCTGGTGTGTTAGGTTTATGCACAAGCATAACCCTTCCATGTGTCCACTCTTCTGGCAGTGTGCCGCTCTGCCAAAATTTGTTGAAGATATCAATAAGTTTTTGTATTGGATGGTCATCTTGGTTCCTGAGGGCGGTATTTGTTATGCGATCTTCTGGCGTTGTGTTCCGGAGTCTATGAACTGCTGCTCGAACTTCTTCTATTGCTATGTCGCTGTCCAGTTCAATATATAGAGGCCTGGCGAATTGAGGTAGAGGAGTGGGAGTGCCTGGCGCGGTATTTTGGGTCTTAATGTTCTCTAGGAGTGCCAGTGTCATATTTATGGTTCTGTGTTACTCTAGCGACCAGATTCCTAGTATGATGGTTACATTTGATAGGATCGAGTAAATGTTTTAAAAGATGCCATTATTGAGCGGTACTCAGATTGCCACTGAGGCCCTCGCATATCTGCTGCCTATTTGTTTACAAAGTTGTTGGCTTTATTACTGAATATGGCTTGCAAGCTGAGATATCTTGATTTAGACGTTTTTGTTGCGTTCTTGCTGGGCGCATTGTTTCTAGAGACTTTCATGTGCTTCGGTCATAGGCGCCAATTTTGCATCCATAACTGGGACTTGTTTCCAGGTGTATTCCTTGGTTCACGCCACTTGGTCTTAGAGGACCGGTGCTGTCCACGATCGCGCATCCTTCGGCCCGGCTTGTTATTTTGTTTCGCGTTTTTTTCTAGATTTATCCCAGTTGATTAGTTTGTGATTTATTCTTTTTCGAGACGCTTGTGGACCACACAGTCGAACTTCCATAATATAGTGCTCACTGCCTAAAGTATATGTTGTTCTATTCCATTCCAAAATCTGGATGCGTCTACCCATCGTGAGGTCGGGACTTGTGTTCATCATTCCTGTTGTACCTTGTCTTGTGGTGTAATCGAAATTGTTGTATACCGTGAGCTGCGACTGTTCAGTTTGTGTCATCAAAAGCTCCCCTCTGCCAGACATACTCTGGTATCCACAATTGATGTGTGCCAATTAATGTCGGCAGTCACTATGATTGGCGTCTTATGTGCCGATGCGGTGATTTGAGCTATGTGGTAAGCGTAACGCGATGCTGGCATACTCGAGGGGTTATGGTTATTGGTTACAAGTAAGGAGTCCTGTTGAATATAAACTGGGATAAATTCAAGGACTACGTTTTGGAGAATGTGTGGAAATGTATGTTGCGTGTGCCGTATGATTGTCCTAATAAAGGTGGACACGACTGGAGCACTATCATTTGGAGAGTGATAAGCAGTATATCCTGGGAGCGATATGCTCCCGGGATATACGGGTGCTCCTCGTTTAATATAACTTGGATTAGCGCTTTTCGATTAC
This sequence comes from Amblyomma americanum, assembly GCA_030143305.2. Lineage (NCBI taxonomy): Eukaryota > Metazoa > Arthropoda > Arachnida > Ixodida > Ixodidae > Amblyomma > Amblyomma americanum. The sequence goes on along the minus strand of JARKHS020014818.1, from coordinate 48,580 downwards.
GGCGTACGCTGCGACAGTTCCAGTGGAAGAATTTTAAAAGAGGGTGGTGAATCTTAGAATTAGATGAATCACCTGCCTTGTTTATGCCCAGCAGTTTTTGAACGGGGGGGGGCGGGGGGAGGGCGGGGGGAGGATGTGTGTCTACGGGTAAGGGCGCCGTCTGTATTTGAGAGGTCTCTGCCATCATTGTGGCCAATTGTGATCGGAGATCGGTACGGATGATACCTAGTTTACTGCCTAAAATTTTGAAGCGTTCGTGAATGAGACAGTTCATTCCATCCTCCGGCGCTTGTAGTCGAGCCTCAAGTGCTTGGAGGCGATTTTATAGGAATTTATGAAATTCATCGCGCATTTGCTTTTGCAACTCTCCTTGTTCTGCTGAAAATTTTGCCTCAAGTTTTTATTCAATGAGAGCCTCCAGCTAAACTGCCTTCTCTGATGCCTCCAGCTCCACTGTTTTGTCTGACAACGCGGATACCACTAATATTTTATTTTTTGTAGGTGACGTGGAGTTTGGCGTCGCTGTGGACTCTGAGCATCAACTCATCAACTCTGAGCATCATCATCATCATCATCATCATCATCATCATCAGCGTTTTTACACCCACTGGTGGGCAAAGGACTCTCCCATGTCTCTCCATTAACCCTGTCCTTTGCCAGCTGCATCCACCCTTTGTCTCTAAACTTCTTAATCTCATTCGCCCACCTAAACTTCTGCCGCCCCCTGCTACGCTTACTTTCTTTTGGAATTCACTCCGTTACCCTTAAGGACCAGCGGTTATCTTGCCTTCGCATTGCATGCCCTGCCCAAGCCCACTTTTTCCTGTTGATTTCGAGAAGGATGTCATTAACCCGCGTTTGTTCCCTCAACCACTCTGCCCGCTTCCGGTCTCTTAACGTTACACCTATCATTTTTCTTTCCATGGCTAGCTGCGTTGTCCTTAACTTATTCTGAACTCTTTTCGTTAGCCTCCACGTTTCTGCCCCATAGGTGAGTACCGGTAGGATACAGCTGTTGTACACTTTTCTCTTGAGGGAAATTGGTAAACTGCAACTCATGATCTGAGAGAACCTGCCATATGCGCTCCACCCCATTCTTATCCTAGTTATTTCATGATCCGGATCAACTGTCACTGCCTGTCTTAAGTAGATGTATTCCTTTACAACTTGCAGGCTCTCGCTACCTATTGTGAACTGCTGTTCCCTTGCTAGACTGTTGAACATTACCTTGGTTTTCTGCATGTCAATTTTAGACCCAGACTTCTGCTCTGCCTGTCTAACCCATAGATCATAATTTGCAGTTCACCTCCTGAGTTACACTGCAAGGCAATATCATCAGCGAATCGCAGATTATTTAGGTATTCTTCATTTACTCTTATTCCCAACTGCTCTCAATTCATGCCACGGAATACCTCCTGTAAACAGGCGGTGAACAGCATTGGTGAGATCGTGTCTCCTTTCCTGACGCCCTTCCTTATTAGAATTTTATTGCTTACTTTATGGAGGACTATAGTAGCTGTTCAGTAGCTATATATATATATATCTTCCAGTATTTTGATATAAGGCTCTTTTTTCTACCCCCTGATTTCGCAATGCCTGTATGACTGCTGAGGTTGTCACTGAGTCGAATGCTTTCTCGTAATCAACGGAGGCTATATATAGAGGTTGGTTATATTCTGCGCACTTCTCTATCACCTGATTGATAGTGTGAATATGATCTGTTGTGGAATATCCGTTATGAAACCCTGCCCGATCATTTGGTTGATTAAAGTCTAGATTAAAGTCTAGCGTTGCACTGTCTCTATTAGCTGTTACCTAAGCAAATACTTTGTAGGCGACGGATATTAAGCTGAAAGGTCTGTAATTTTGCAAATTCTTGGCGTCTCGCTTCTTAAAAATTAAGATAATGTTTGCATTCTTACAAGCTTCTGGTACGGTTGAGGTAATAAGGCATTGCATATACAGGTTGGCTTGTTTTTCTAGCACGATGTCCCATTCATTCTTCAAATAATCTGCTCTTACCTGATCCTCCCCAGCTGCTTGCCCCCTTTCCATTGCTCCTAAAGCTTTCTTTACTACATCTTTCGTTAATGGTGGGATAACGCATTGCTGTGCACTACTGCGTTTCTCATTAACGCTCGGATTACCTTGGCTACTGTACAGGTCTGTGCAGAACTCTTCGGCTACGTCGAATATCTTATCCATATTGCTAGTGACCTTGCCCGGCTTGTCTCATATCGCATACATCTGATTTTTACCTACGCCTAGTTTCCTCTTCACTGCTTTTAGGCTACATCCGTTCTTTAGAGCATGCTCGATTCTCTCCATATTAAACTTTCTTATGTTGGCTACCTTGCGCTTATTTATTAACTTCGAAAGCTCGATCAGTTCTACTCTGCTGGTAGGGTTAGACGCCCTCAAGCTTTGGCGCTTCTTAATCAGATCTTTCGTCGCCTTCGATAGCATTCAGGTATCCTGTCGAACTGTCCTACCGCCTACTTCTACTGCGCACTCCGTCATGATGGCTGTCAGATTATCGTTCATTGTACGAACATGAAGATCGTCTTCCTCAGTAAAAGCCCGAATATCTGTTTTGCAACGCTATCCGAAACACCTGCACTTTCCCGCTTACGGCTAACTTTTTAATGGACTTCTAATTCGAGACCTTGCCATTCGGTGGTCGCTACAGCTCACGTTTCTGAGGACGGCCACATCCTAAGCGATGCCAGGTTGAGCGCATAGTATGAAGTCGATTCCAGTTTTAGTGTCACCATTTGGGCTTTTCCAGGTCAACTTTCTCTTCTGTCGTTTGCGGAAATATTCAAGATCCCTAAATTATTCCTACCTGCGAATTCTACTAATAGCTCTCCCCTGCTATTTCAAGAACCTATCCCATAGTCACCTACCGCGTGGTCACCAGCCTTCTTCTTGCCCACCTTCCCATTGAAGTCGCCCATCAGTACAGTGTAGTGTGATTTTACTTTTTTCATTGGCGATTCAACGTCTTCATAGAAACTTTCGACCGTCTCGTCATCATGGCTGCATGTAGGCGCCATTGATCATCACGGCGCGAAGTTCGTTGGCGCAGACAGCCTTGTTGGTGCCGTTGAACTCAACGGACAATTTGAACATCCTGAACAGGCAAGCCATCTCTATTTATCTGGAGAGCCTCGTACCGGGAAGCATTAAAGATGTCAGAATACACCCGTTCAAAACGTCATATCCATTAACGTTTTGGAGCGAACTGCACTACAGATTTTGACCGCAATCACCAAACTCGGCAACATCAGTGTACACCCCCTTATTCTCTAAGACAGCGGCACTACGGCTGGCATAATCTAGAACGTAGCCATCGCCATCTGTTACGCAGGTTTACCCATGTTGATCAAGCCGGCAACCAACGGCATTTTCATCATTCAAGTTCAGCGGTTAGTAAGATCTACATGCATCAAGCTGACCTTCAGGGGTGACTGCATACCATCGTACGTGAAGGTTGGACACTGTCGTCATCCAGTTCGACCTTTTGTACCTAAGCCCCTTCAATGCAGGAAGTGCATGAGGATCGGCCACGTGAGCGGCGTCTGCATCAACTCCATCGTGTGCCCACGATGCTCCGAGTCACACAGCGGTGACGTTCGCCGCGCGACTACAGTGAAGTGTGCTAACTGCCACGGCCCTCATGCCTCTTCTTCGAAAGACTGCCCCCGTCTAAAGACCGAGCGGGCGGTACTGAAACAAATGGTGCGAGACCATTCTACGCACAAAGAAGCCGCCGCGAAGGTGCGACGACGCCGTTCGCGCCGCCGAAGGTCGTCAAAGAAAGCAGTCACGTTTGAGAAGAATGCCCCAAACGCAACTGCAGCTTGTCCACCTCCACCAAAACCGTACCAAATCAAGGGAGCCCGGCGCTTGGTGAGGATGGACCTGCTGCCTCAGATGCATCTTGGCCACCACTGCCAAAGCCTTCTACGCCTACTGTGTCAGGGATGTTGGCACACTCAGGGCAGTGTGCAGCGCCAACCACTGATCCAGCCAGCACGCACGATCAAAGCCATGGCCCAGATATGCAAGTGATTGCAATGCTAACGTCACTAATGAATGCCATGCATGCTCTGCTTTCCAGCGTACGCACGCCGGCAGCATATAGCGCATTTCAAGTGCTGGACGCGCTACATCCAGTCCTTGCGGCTCTCCAGTAGAAGGCATCATGGCTCCTTTGGACCTGTCTTTTCAAAAGCAAGTCAAGCACGCTTTCATTTTCCAATGGAATACTCGTGGTCTCCAGTCCCGGATTTACGATTTACGGCACTACGTCTACGAGAATCACTTCCCCATTCTTGAGATTTTTGACACGAAGACCCCGGAAATTTTGCGAATATCCGGTCACGAGGCATTTGGATCACCCACGCGCAACAGATCCAGAAAGTCATCGTCTACATTCGACGTGAACTTACATATGTGCAACATTCAGTTCCTCCGAACAAAGGCAATCAGTATGTTTGCCTGACAGTGAAGAGCTGAGACCTGACGTTTACGGTACTGGCGGTGTACTTGGCGCCATCAAGTCGTTTCGACGCCAGAAGGTTTAGTGGTTTGATGGCAGCTACACCTGCTCCGAGGTTCATTATGGGTGACTTCAATGCTCATCACGCCATGTGGGGAGGCGTTGGGATGGACGTTAGGGGAAGATAGCTTGTGTCCTTCGCATCTGATCATGACCTACAGTGGCTTAATGACGGAACAGGACTTGTCGGGCTAGTTGGTTGATCATAATGCAAAAAAGACGAACTGCGCAACAAGAACACGGACGAAAGGGAGGCAGACACACACTAACGCAGACTTACAATGTGTTATGTGGAATGTGTTATTAGGCAATGACCCGTTCCTCGTTAGAAGCTCCAAAGAAGTCATTGAGCTGATGAGAAAAGGGCTACCAACTTCCACGACGGCTTTTTCCGTCGACATCGAGGACATGTATTATTCCATTCCGCACGAAGGACTGTTCGCTGCCATCAGAGAATGCGTGGAGCTTCACGGAGAGACGAAGTTCCGGAACTCAGTTGGCCTCAACACTGGCAACTTCTTGGAACTTATAGATTTCTATCTAAAGTCTTCCGTCATCCACTTCAATGAGAGTTATCATATTCAAAAAGCAGGCATTTGTATAGGTTCGAGCATAGCTCCAGCCTTAAGCGACATTTTTCTGTCATCCTTTGACCGACGTCTTCAAGAAAAACTGCGAGGGATGGCTGTCACCCGCGTGTGCAGGTACGTCGATGACTACCTGGTCTTCCTGACCCCACCGGAGGACGGCAATCTTCAGGATTTGGCCTCAAAGATCCTCTCGGCATTTTCATTTGAATCTTTTGGGCTCCGGTTTACAAGTGAGCTACCGCTTGATGGTCATCTTCAGTTCCTGGATTTAGATCTGCACTTTGAGAAACAGCGTTTGTGCTGGTCCTTCAAACCCAGGTCCAAAAAGGCTTTGCTTCCCTACACTAGTGCCCATTCGAAGTTGGTCAAGCGAGGCATCATTTCCCTATGTGTTGAGTCGGCCCTGAAAAAGACTTGTGACCACAAAGTCCAAGAGAGCTTCCAGTACCAGCTTCAGCGTTTGCAAGCAGCTGGATACCCTCCGCACGTCATTTCGAGTGTGTGTGAAAATGTGCTTCAAAAAATTAAGAGAGAACGCAAAGATAAAGAAGACGCCGAGCAAAAGAAGGCCCATGTGATTCCATACATCCACAAATTCTCGCACAACATCAAGAAAGTGGCGAGAAAAGGAGGCGTCAACGTTGTCTTCTCAGCTCCATGCAGACTGTCCAAGGTGTGCGTGATGATGAAGAACACTAAGAAGACCCCTTGCAAAATCAAACATCTAAGGAAGTTCAAAGATTGCGTTTCCGGCGTTGTTTACCGCATTCCCCTTAGTTGCGGAAAAGTCTACATAGGCCAAACCGGCAGATGCTTTAATAAAAGAGCAAGGGAGCACCGGTTGAGCGTGGCAAACAACGATGGAGGGTTTTTGGCTAAGCATTGTGCGGACTGCACAAAAATGAAGCAACAGGACTGTGTACCATGGTTCGAAAAGACGGATTTTCTGGCCAGATTGAATGACAAATGGGAGCGTCTCGTCGTCGAAACATTTTACATCGGCACTACGGACAACTGCGTTAGCAAGGCTTCCATTTCCTTATCATCCAAAGAATTTTCTTTTTTGCGGGGGCATGTGTAGCCTAGTGGCCTGTTTGTGCCCTGGTGATTGAGCAGTGCCTCCTGATTGCGTTGATGCTTTCGTTGTTCATTTGATTAGCGATCTCAGTTTTGTTTCGGTTCTGTCATGGTTTGAGATGTTTTCCTACGCTTTGGATTTCATTCACCCCCCTTTTTTAAAACCGTTGTTGTCTTAAACTGTTGTCCCGTCGTTCATCTTTTTGTTTTTTTAAATGACTCGGTGCCTATTTTCACTGTTTTTGTGACGTAGCTTCTTGAGCTGATTCATGATTTTTTGTTTTTTACCTTTTTGACCTGGTGCCTTTTTTCACTGTTTTTTTGTTTTCGACGATGACCGATGTGGTTGTTTTTGTTTCCCGTTTCGTTTGCTTTCAAAAGGGGGAGTGCTTCGTCTCTTGGTTTTGGTGTCAGCCCCTGCGCTTGTAAGCGGTTCGAGCTTCAGTGGTATCAGTTGGCTACAATGGTGTGGTTTTTGTTATGAATTTCCTTACTTTGCAGAACGCGTAATTCTCAAGAGTGCACTGTCGCTAAGCGTTCCTTTGCTTTTTGTTTTCATAGAAAGGGCCGGCCCGGTATAAGATTATCTTGTAAGCGGTTGGTTCTTGTGTGGTCTGTTTATCGCCTGGGCAGATTGTCACGTGCCATATTGATCAGATTTGAAGTGCGTTGGGGATCGCTATATATATTTGCCCTGTATTCCTTCCTTTAGTAAAGTTGTAAGTCTGCGTTAGTGTGTGTCTGCCTCCCTTTCGTCCGTGTTCTTGTTGCGCAGTTCGTCTTTTTTGCATTAATGACGGAAGCACGACCTATATCCGAGGGGTGATTTATAGCAGCTGCTTGGACTTGACTTTCGTTTCACAGTGCTTTATCAACAGCGTCCAGTGGTTTTAGGATGTATAAACCCATGGCAGCGACCATATCCCAAGCTATCTGATTATTACCGGCCATTCCACATTTTCCCCAGCCACCGGTAGGCAGCGCATTGAGTGGACAGTTTTTTTTTACTTATGGAGGCTGCTTGCACAGAAGGCTTCTCGACCGGTCTTGAACAAAATATTAAGGAGGCCATGGAACACGCCACCTGCCCCTTTAACCCTGTCGCTGACAACACCAATTCTGACTTCGAATTGAAGCGACTGCGATCACAACGGCGTAGGGCAGAGCGCAGATACCGATGAAAAAAGACGCGCCTAGACCTAAGAGATGCTAGGCGCATAAAGAAGAAGATTCATCGCAGAATTCAGGCACTGCAAACACAACGCTGGAGGACATTTTGCCAAACACTTGATCCACGGAAGCCTTTATCACGCGTTTGGAGTGCAATTCGGGGTCTTCGCACGTCCCCTCAACAGCGCTACCCGTTAAAATCCGTAGCGCTCCACCAAAGGCGCAGTGTGGTTGAGGTAGCCGGAGATTTCTGCGCAAGAATAACAGGCTCTCCGAATCCAGGCGCAATGCTGCACGCAACAATGTTCCACACTCACGAGATTCTCGGATGGATGTACTATTCTCCATGAAAGAACTTGATGCTTCGCTGGCTTGTTGTAGAAGGTCATCATCGCCAGGGCCCGATGGTGTGACGTACTCCGCACTTGCCAACCTTGGCCAAGAAGCTCGACGGGCTCTTTTGGACACTTATAACAAGTGATGGACTGCTGACATAGTTCCTCATGATTGGAAGACCAGTCGTCTGGTTCTACTTCTTAAACCAGGGAAATCACCGCTCGACCTTTCATCATACCGTCCAATTGAACTCGCCAGCTGCGTCGGCAAAGTTATGAAAAGAATGCTGCTCAGACGCGCGGAATGGTACTTGGAGCGATATCAGATTTATCCAACCTTCATGAGACTGGGTTCCGACGGGGCCGCTCTTCTATCGACAACGTGGTTGACCTTGTAACGTCGGTGCAACACAGCAGAAGTTTGAAAAGAATGACCGTGGCATTGTTTTTGGATATCAAGGGTGCGTACGACAACGTAACGCATCAGGCCATTTTCGACGCAATGGAAGCTGCTGAGATCGGAGGCCGCACGTTTAGCTGGATACGCAGCTATTTATTAGAGAGGTCGTTTTTTGTCCTGATTGCGGAAGCACCAACGTCCTTACACCGAAATTCGCGCGGAGCCCCTCAGGGTGGAGTGCTGAGCCCAGTTCTCTTCATCCTTGCTCTCATCGGCCTGGTCGACGTTTGCCACAATCTGCTCAGATAATTGTATATGCAGATGATATCTCTATTTGAGCATCAGAGGTGACCCGTCCTCAAGTTCGCGCAAGACTTCAAAAGGCGGCATCGATATTGACATCTTATCTTCGCTTGCAGGGCCTGAACATTTCGACCGAAAAGTGTTCACTTGTGGCGTTCACACGCAACATAATGTCACGTTACACCATTCGCATCAATGGCGAAGCCTTTCACTATGAGAGAAGCCACAGAATCCTTGGTGTTGCCATTGACAGGAATCTCTCGTGGAGTCCACGTATCTACGACATGAGAAAGAGACTAACTGAAATTGTCCACGTCCTCTCCTTCCTCGGGGGAAAGTCCTGGGGCGCATCAGTGCGCTCGATGCTACAACTGTACCGTTCCCTATTTTTTTGGCTACATGCGGTAAAGTCTTCCGATATTCAGTTCCATTAGAAAGACAGATGTCAAGAGTCTTCAAAGTGTGCATCCTGTTACTACATACATTGCTGTTGACACGATGAGAACACATATTCGGCAGCTCACACGGGTTCCCTGTCATCACCTCGCAACACTCCCAATAATTAGGCCGCGTACTGCATTCGCCAAAGTCATTGAAGCCATCGCGCATATGTTCCATCGGAGTTCCCCCCTGCGCCAAGACCGTGCTCACCCTTATGGAGTCTTCATGAACCTCGGGTTCACCTCTATAGTCCTGGAATTACGAAGAAGGCTGGTATATCACTGCCCGCTCTCAAACAACTGACATTGAATCAGCTGCATTCTTACCACAGTCACCGCATACATGGTCACATAGATGGATCAGTTCACTCGACCAGTTCTGCATGGTCGGTGGTGATACCGGCCAGATTCATCATGAAAGTGAAGACGACCTATCCAACATCTTCAACTGGTGCGGAACTCGCAGCCTTACGGTCTGGGGTAGAGTTCATCAGTCAAGAACCTCCACATGACTGGACAGTTTTCACCAACTCTGAAGCAGCCCTTCAAGCCCTGCAAGCAGGAACAACTTGTTGCTGAGATCCGTCCACTGTACCATGGCACCGTATACAAAGGTCATCACGTCATTTTTCAATGGCTGCCATAACACTGTGGTATTAACGGTAATCACCAGGCCGATGCGGATGCGCGTTCTGCTCACAACGACGGACTTCCAGCGAGGATCCCAATATCCAGACCTGACGCTGCGTGTGGGCTTCGCCCTTTGGCGCTGGAGTTCACACTTCCAGCGTGGAACACGGGACAGTTTTGAAACCTCCGCCTCAGGGCACTGGACTCTGGACTGCGCCTTCGTCTTCCATGTAACTTAGCACGTCGCGAAACAACATTGTTATGCCGTTTATGGACCGGTGTTGCTTTTACCAACCACCATGCTTTCCGGATGGGGATGGCCGACAGTCCTACCTGTTGAGGCTGCGTTTGTGAGTAGACCATCGCTCATCTTCTCTGTGAGTGCCCTGCATTTGCGAGTGCGAAACATACACGGTGTTGTGCCCTGGACCGCCTAGATCCTCGCACATTAACAGAGCAAAAGGTCCTCGGTCCGTGGCCACAGCAGTCGATTGAAATCAAGGCATACAAGGCACTCTTTGCCTACTTGATAGCGACTGTACTGAGTGACAAAGTGTGACAGCGTTGTGCGTGTGTGAGTGGTACGCCTTTTTCCTCTTCCTCCTTTTAGTCCCCTAGTTCTTCTCCCCCTGTGCAGGGTAGCCAACTGGAGACCCTTTCTGGTTAACATCCCTGCCTTTACCTCCTCCTCTTTATCTATCTATCTCTCGTTAATACTATAGAGCTCCTCTGCGCTGCCAGCTATATCCTGTATAATGAGGAATTCCACACCTTGTTCTCGTCTATCCGCTAATCCGCAATAGCACAGTTTGTGTCCGTCCTTTAGTGCTGTATACGCTTCACCTGCCCTCTTAGCTTCACTTAATTCTATGACATCCTATTTGATTCTCGCTAGTTCCTCGAACAGCACTGCTAGGCTAGCCTCACTAGATAAACTTCTAGCTTCAAACGTTGCCAAGTTCAGATTCTAATGGCGGCCTGTCTGGAGCCAGAAATTCTTCGCACCCTCCACTGCGTCACAGGTCTGACCGCCGCCGTGGTCAGTTGCTCCGCAGCCGCTGGGGACTGAGGGCCAAGGGTTTATTGGTTTGTTCATAGAATCTTGAATAAACAGCGCGAACAAAGACGAGCACAAAAGACACGAAAGCGAACGACACGGCGCTTTTGTGCTCGTCTTTGTTCGCGCTGTTTATTCAAGATGCTTAACCAACTAGCCCACCAAAACGTGTTGTTCATAGAAGGTTGTGGCAAAGTACTACACCAGGGTGGCCGAATCCTTTTCTGGTGAGGGAGTGCGTTGTCGGCTCTGGCCACCGAGATCAAGCAGCACCCCAGGCCTGATTATGCAATTCCATCGATACGCGGATTTTTTTTCTTTTTTTCAAGCCCGGCGGAGAATTGCGCGGCAGCAGGATTCGAACCCCGGTCTCTTGCAGGCGAGGCGGATGCTCTACCTCTACTCCATAGCTGAGAACTCTGGGCGCATAGGGGTAACGTTGGACTAGGGGGTGGGTGTGAGAATTGTGTGAGGGCCTGTCGCAAAACTCTTATCTCCTCTCGAAAGCAGTCCATCTCCTCGTCCCGGAAGTCTGCCTTGTGGATCACTCGTTCCGACCATGTGCGGTTCTCGGATGCCTTCAGTGGCACTGACTGATCGAATCTTGGGAAATCATCGAAGTCTAGTGGCGGATTTCCGGTAGTTACCATGCTTGCTTGTTGCTTCGTTGTTTGTGGTCGCTGCTTTGCTTTGAACCATCCCGTTACTGTAAGTTGCTCTCCGCCGCACAGGATGCAATGAGGCGCACACTGACGACTTCTGTCTGCTCTGTGATCGCTGCCGCATCTTGAACACCTTGGTTGTTTCGGTTTGGGAAAAACATTGTGTCTGTGTCGTGGGACACGACAGTTCTTGCAGGCATCTGGTGTAGCCCTATATGGCGAGCACAGGTGGACTCCGCCAAAGTAAATGATTCTACGGGGGACGGGACCCTGGGCAAAGGTTATAACATTGGACTTGGATTTCCCCATCCATCTCGAAAGTATGATATGGGCTCCTGGTTTACTCGTTTGCAAATCTTGCAAGGCCTCCACGGAGAGAACAGTAAAGTTTCGCTGCTCAGTCGAAAGCTTTTCTTTTGTCTCTTTTCATTGACCTATAGAGCCGCAAACATCGCTGACAAGCACATTTTACGTGCTACTGCTGAATCACCAGCAGCAAACTGGACACTATTCGCTGAGCTGTATTAAACCACAGCGCATGTGTCTGTCTCACCTTCTTCCGTCCCGTCCGTCAGCGCTGTTTAAACCACATAACGGCAGAGCTTAACGCTGAAGTTGGGCAAACTGACCAACTTCCATATCACTACCTACTGCATTGTGCGCTATAAATAGTAGAGGGTAAGAGAGAATTTTCTGCTAAATTAAATTCAACGTCTATGCAGAGATTAACATCGCATCTGGTGGAGATGCTGCACTAGATGATTTGCATCCAAAGTTTTAAATAAGTTTATTATCATATACTGAAGTTCAAGCCAAAAATGATTATCTGCGGTTTAACTACTGCTGCCTTGGCTAGAAATGAAATATATTTAAAATCAATTTTTGGGCAAAGGAGATGGCGCAGTATCTGTCTCACATCTCGAATGACAACTGAAGCGCGCCGTAAAGGAAAGGAAAAAGGAGGGACTGAGACAAGGAATAAAAGGGTGCGGTAGTGGAGGGCTCCGGTATAATTTCAAACACCTGGGGATCTTGAACGTGTACTGACGTCGCCCAACACACGGGCGATTTAGCGTTTGCGTGCATAAAAACGCAGCCTCCGCGGTTGGGTTCACGCCCGGCAACTCCTGATCAGTAGCCGAGCGCCCCTTACAAAAATTCTCGTTGAGGTCGTGTTGATATTCTTTTGAGCGGGCTCAACATGCTATCTTGAATTCATGTTGAGACCAGGAAGGGCTTGGATTGGTCGATTGTTGAGGCAGGGTAGAATGTCAACAGAAAAGTGGCCACCGCGCTAGAGTTGAGCATTCTCAACACAATTTGTGCATTGCTTTCATGTTGATGTTGAAATTACGGAGGCGGCTCAAAAAATCATTCTGAATCTCGTCTATTTCAAAAAAGAAATCTTCGAATAGATACGACCAAATACCGATGCATTTTCCTGTGGTATATTCATATATATTGCTACAATTTGACATTCACATGATGCTGACAGCCTCAGTCTTGCAGTGCTCCACACATATGCGAAAACATACATGTGTGTATGTGCGTGTATACATAAATACATACACTCGTTTTTAAATGCGTACATACATAGACTCTCGCATATTCAACCATCAGATAAACAGCGCGGAACAGTATTGCACACGAGGCTATTAAAGGTGGAGGAGGAATAAACATTTTATTGAAATAGCAGACTGAGGTTTATGGGGGTGAAGCCCCTGTTCCAGGGTCCCACTGGCTTTAGCGGCTCGTTCGGCTTAGTCCAAGGTTGCCTGCTGGCTTCCCAGGTTCTGCAGGGCGAGTCGCACCTCCCACGACCTTTCAAGTTCGTTGTGTGGGGCGAGGGGTGAGCTTTCCTCTGCTGGTCTGTGTCTGCAATGCCAAGTGATGTGTTTGAGGGTTGGTGTGTCGCTACACCAAGGACTGCAGTCACCGTATTGGGACGGGTTTATTTTGCTGAGTGTCTGTATGTTGGGAGATGTGTTGGTTTGTAGGCATCTCCAGTCCCTGGATTGCCAGCGTGTGAGTTTAGGGTGGGGTGGCGCCATTGTCTGCCGAGAGCGTCTTTGGCTTTCGAGGATATCTTGCGGCAGCGTAGGTGTGTGGTATTCCTCCCTGGTCAATGTGTCCGCGGCTTGGAAAATTAGTCCTCGAGACAGGCGGTCCGCCCGTTCGTTTCCCTGCACACCTTCGTGAGTGAGGCACCATGTGATGATGTGATCTTCTCGAAGGTTGGTTCCTAGTATGCCTAGGACGCTCCTAAGAAACAGTCGGCAAGGTTGTAGCGAATCCGTGAGTACTCGTGCAGATTGCCTCTTGCCGTCTGCCGCTCGTATGGATAGTGCTATGGCTGCCGCTTAGGCCACGACGGGGCTCTTGGTGGGGATCGTAGCTGACGTGATTGCTTAGTTCCCTCTAGTGACGACCGCAACAAATGCTCTCAGCCTGAAGGGGTAGGGAGTTGCGTCTGTGTAGTGAGTGTTTTGGTCATTGCGTAACCGTTCGAGTGCCACCGCTCTCGTCCATCTGCGGCCGGCGTTAAACATGGGGTGCATGTTCCTGTGTACTGGCTCCACGTGTATGCGTTCCCTGTCTTGTCTGGGTATTTGGTGCGTCTCTTCCCCGAAGAATTAGGGTGCCAAGGGGTAGTGAAGTCTCTGTAGTAAAGCTCTACCTTGGGCTGTCGAGTTGAGCCTCTCTCTCTGCGCGATTAAGACTGCCGCGGCGTGTTCATCATATGTCTCGTAAATACCCAGACTCTCCAGACGCTCTGTGCCAGTGCAGTCACGAACGCCCAGTGCAGCTTTGTAGGCAGTGCGTATGAGTACTGTGGCCTGCTCTGCTTCACATCTGCGTTAAAGCTGTTATGGCAGAGCGTACGTAATGCAGCTGATGACGAAGGCTTGTACCCGCCTCCTAGTGTCGTCCTCACTGCGGGCGATTCTTCTTATAAGTCTCGATACCCTCCTGGCCGTTTGTTTGAGTTTGGCGTTCCCGATACGCTGCCCGTCTCCTGAATTAGCATGCCTAGCACCCTGAGCTCATGCACATGTTTGACCTAGCTCCTGTTGATCTCCAGATTGAGGATGGGGGAATACGTCTGCTGGGTGTTTTTAGGTCCAATTTGTATAAATTCCGATTTTTGCGGTGCGCATCTCATGCCTGCCTTCCTCGCATGTTCGTCAGTTGTGTTGATCGCCCTTTGTAGATTGTCTTTTCTGTGCCCGTAGGACCCCTTGGTCGCCCAAAGGGTGGCGTCGTCCGCGTAGATGGCTACTTCAAGTTCTGGGTCTTCCTCTGACGCTGGAGCTAATTTCCTCATCCCTATGTTGAAAAGTAGTAGGGAGAGTATAGAGCCCAGTAGAGTGCCCTTGTTGGCTATGTGAATCTTGTCCGATCTTAGGTGGCCCAGCCATATGGACGCCGTTCTGTCTTTGAGAAAACTGTGCAAGGAACTGTGGATACTCTTAACAGAATAATGGCGCAGATCAAGTGACAGCACAGCAGGAGAGTACAAACACACACATTGGCGCTTGTGTGTGCTTGTACTCTCCTGCTGTCCTGTCACTTTATATGCGCCATTATTCTGTTAAGCATGTCTGACCAACTTGCCCAATCCTTTACGCTTGTAGATACTCTCCACACAGCCTACTTCTTGTAGGCAGGTGAGTATCGCGTCATGTGATATGTTGTCAAAGGCCTTCTGAAGCTTCAAGACAAGCAGGATTCTGTTCATGCTTCTGGCTGGTGGGTTGAGAACCTCGTCCAAAAGGAGGAGGAAGACGTCCTGCGTGGAAACCCCCTGTCGGAAACCGTACATCGAATTTGGTAGGAGTTCGCTATCCTCTCAGTATCTCCCAAATCGTGTTTTTCGAAACTTTTTCGAAAAGTTTGCAAAGGCAGGAGGTCAACGAGATTGGTTGGAGGTTCTGTAGCGATTTTGGTTTCCCCGGCTTAGGTATTAAAATGATCTCAGCCTATTTCCATTCAGGTGGTATGGACCCTCCTATCTTACAAACCGTGTCGTTGAAGAGCTGAGTTAGTTTCTGTAAAGCTTCGGAGCCAAGGTTTCTGATTATGGCGTTTGTGATACGATCCGGTCCGGGCGCCGTGTTCCTCTTGAAAGACCGCGCTGCAGCGTATACTTCTGCAAACGGTATCGGTTCGTCAAGAGTGGGGTTAGCCGGTCCCCACCGGCTATTATACCGGGGTTAGCTATTAAAGAAACTGAATAAGAGTTCCCAACTTTTTCATTTTAAGCGCCATCTCACTTTCACCCTTATAGACTCCTGCACAGGGGTGTCCGTATCTGCGCAGGTAGTGCATCAGCAAAGTTATATCAGTTATGGCTGTTACTTTTTATTTATTTTACGTGCAGTAGAAGTAACAAACTTCAAATGCGACGTTCTGTTAGTTGAAGACCTTGATTCATTCATAAACAACAGAAATAAAGCACTAATTAAGCGGCCTTTTTATGAGTGCACGTACAAATCCTCCAAACAATGCATGTCTCAGAGGAGCATATTGCACCACTGGTACTTTATTTGTGCAAGAAAAAAGCCTTAACAGGCGCTGAATACTTTCATAATATGAAGAATTACGATAGCATAACCGCTTTGCTTACTTCCCTTCAGCATCAATTTTTCATCATCTCATTTTCTGAAACCTGGCTATCATCTCTTGATAAAGATTTGTATGCTTTTCCCGCCTATTCATGCGAATACGCCCACCGTGTTGATAACCCCTGAGGCGGTTCGGCTATCTACATTTCAAAGATCATTGCCTACAAAAGACGCCTTGATTGGCGTTTGAATGTGAATAAATGCCAATCGGTTTCGTTATAAATTGACTGCCGATCTACTGCTGACACACAGAAGGTTATATGCGGCGCTATTCATAGGTCCCCTTTCAATTATGCGTCTGAATTCTGCCGGGATTTTGAACTAGCACTCCATAAATTTCACTCGAAAATAAGAATGTCTTCATTATCGGCTATATTATTATCAATATGCTTGACATGAATAATCCGATCGGCCTCGACTACACGACCTTTTTCTACTGTTTATATAGATATATGATCATGCAAATTTAATTAGCACCCGTACGCGTTGTACTGAGCATGGTTCGCATTCATTACTTGATCATATTCTCTCCAATTTTCCCACTGCTCCTCCGGTCGGCGTGATGGAGTGATGTCACAGATCATTTTCCGGTATTTCTTTACGCACTATCATCTGGTTGCAGTAACTACAAGTCTACTAAGAAGTCAGTTTTTGATAGCGAAAAATATAGTGAAACTATGTCTAATAGTGATCTTTCATACATTTTCGGTCTGTTGGATCCAGAAGTGGCTGTACATGAGCGGTCGAAAATAATTACATCAGCAGACCAATAAATGCGCACCGCTCCCATCATCCACGAGAAAATATTATACCCCCATTTCCACAAGGATAAGTACTGCTCTTTTAAACTCTGAGGGAAAAATGAAAACATTTATAGGAAAACTAAACGCCTGCCGTTCAATCTTCGTCTTAAATTTGGATATGAAAGGTATTCCAGTTTACTTACATCGCTTCTAAGGAAACTAAACGATGTTATCATGAAAACCAGTTATCCAGACATACTAACAATTCTAAACGAAAATTCTCTTATTTTTCGCACCACCCTAATAAAGAATTTAACATCAGTCTGGCTCTGTCCCGTTTTCTTTACTTGTGTGTGTGGTTTTTGGTACATTTAAATTACAATGACCAGTTACCAACTAGTATAGCAAGAGGTTCTCTTAAGCTTTATAAGTCTCTCGGCTGCCTCATTACCCTCCCCAACCCCTAGTTTATGGAATCCTTTGTCCTCCTCGAGCCAGCTGCTAGACCAGCTCGTCCACATACGGCAAGGACACTACCAACATAGCGGTCGGCACTAAAGCTCTATAATAAAGAGTATTCTCTGTATAGGCAAGAGCACTAACCGTATAGTAGGATACCTAGGCCGAAACGTTTTCGGTTCCTTCATGTCAATAAAACTAATCCTGTACAAATCAATTATCGGCAGTAAGCTTGGGTACGCTGTACCGATCGCGGTCATCGGCAGTGACAACTTGACTTAGTGTCTTAAATTAGTCAAACCAATTCCATTCGTTTTTTCTTCGCAACTAAAATGCACAGCAAGCGCAACTTCAATGACAAACTCAGTGCAACTCACTCCTCTCACCTCTCCTTATTTCTCCCGGCTTGGCTTGTTTCCCATAGTTTACTGCAAACAAGCCCTCGATGGTGAAGCTACAATTTCACTCTTATATGTCTCCTCTCGAATTGATAACGCACAAAAAGTAATAACCGGCTTTTATCACACGATAACTTCCATTCGGTTTTTCATTCTGCATATCTTGCAAGACTGGAATCGTCTTTCAAAGCCCTAAACTCCGCTGTTGACCGCTGAAGCTTTCACAGTGTCTTAGCGTATGTTGTTTAACTAAGACCACACCAAGGCTCGAAATATGCTTAGCGAACAGTGCGTAACTAGGAAGTTCTCAAGCCTGTAATTGATATTACTCCCTTCCCCCTCAGAAAAGGTTTAGGCCCTGTGGTAATCGAAATAACGAAATAAATAAACTCTCGCAGGACCGTTATTATTGTGGAACGCGAGATTCAGCGAGAGCAGTGTAGGTATGGCGCAGTATACGGAGACAAATAACTCATGAGCTGTATGCGTGTAAGTCGAGCCCGCTTATAACAACCCCAGTTATAACGAACGGTCGCTTATTACCGACGAGGGTGGTGCTACCGCCGAAACATGCATTCGTGCAATGGCACAGCATCTCTGATGACAGCACAACTGTCAACTTGATTAGAACGAACGAGCAGGCACCTTACACTCGGCTCCGCAGTTGAAAAATTCCGGAAGTCTTACAAAAATTTGTGAAGTTTCGGATTTTTGGAGTCGCAGTTTTCGCCCATATCACTGATCAGGTATTTCTGATTACTTCTGAGATGAGTTTCCGATGCAGTGGTGAATAATATTGGCCACCGAGTTTATGACTGACATTCTCATTAATTTGTTTGCATACATGCTGAATTCATGATCCATTTTTGAATCGTTTTTAATGAATTCGAATTAACTAGTGTTACGTCCAAAAAAATTGGCTTTAGTACGTATATTTAACTGCTCTTTAACATCACCGAGAATCTGCTCTCTAACATGTAAACATATTCTAAACTATTCTATGTGCTACTTTCACTGAAACGTGGAACATTCCATATTCTTCCAATCATTGCAGCAAATAACTTCCATCGACCCTCTGAAAGGAGCAAGTAACAACATCGAGAATATGGCATCGCAATAGCTGGAAGTACATGCAACACGGGTACACCAACCAGATCTGTGCTTCTTCATAGCACGGGCGCATGTTTATATACTCCCATTAAGAGGCCCCTTAGAAGTGTTATTGAGGAGCTGTTAATTACTAGAGTTTTATAAGATACTTTTTGTGTCATGTACGCAATCTCCGCCAGGTACATATTGAAGAGATTTATCTGTAAAGTTCTGTTGAACTGCATTATTGCTGCACGAAAATTTAATGAAATGTTTGAGGCAGTGCTTGAAAATGATACTTCTCTTATGTCCTCACACATCAATCAGGACAGCTCTTTTTTTGTCAGGAAAGTTCATACAAAAACGAATTGAGAATATATCTTTTCGTTTCGGTCTGAAAAAGGTATTGCGAAAATTTGTCAAGAATTTATGATGTCCGTCTGGTATAAAAATTAATGCAAAAAATTGTTGAGAATTTTTTCTGTCGGGCTGATGCAAGAACACAACATATAAAGTCTTCGTGAATAATTTCTAATGATTACCAGGTTATATCATAATGAGATCAGAAAGTTAATATCCAATTTTGTAGAGGCTTCCTGTTAGAGTGGAGATTTTGGTAAGGGTAATGTGGTAATGACGCCCTCACCAGAAAAGAAGCTGAAATAAACCAAAAAACGCGTTGGTCGCATATGCATCATCTACGGCGTTCTGTTCATCGCCATATCGTTCACGAAGGGCCGCCGCTCTGGCTTCCCGTCGCTCGCGGCTTCGGTCGGAGTGCATGTTACGAGGGAGTGGACGAATGCGTAGGCTTTGACGAATTTCTTTGGGGATAGCTTTTAGGGTGTTATGATTAGCAGGGATGCGAATTTGGAGCTTAGAGAGTATATGTCTGCCGGTAGGGGTGCTAGCTAGGTGCACATATTGGGCTTGCAAATGGGCTTCGGTTAATTCTTGTACGGATTTATGCACACCTAACTCTGCCAGGTGTCCGCTTCCCTTAGTCCGTGAGCTTTGCTTGTGACTCTACGTGTTAGCTGCGTAGTGGCTGCTTGCGTGCTCCTCAACCGTTTGATAGTTTCAGTTTCTCATCTTGTTGGCCATAGAGGCCTAGGATGCGAGTGGTTCGCTGCAGTGGTAGCTTTCTACCCTGTTCGCAGATTCCGACGGTAGTATGGTACGCTCTGCCCTGTGGCGGGATCAAGAGAAGTTCCCATTTTTCTGGTGAGCAGGTGAGGCCTACCTTGGTGACCTCTTCCTGTATTTACGTTGCGGCTGTTTGCAGTGTGTCTTCGATTTCGGCGTTCGACCCATATGTAGTCTACAGGGTGATGTAATCTGCGTACAAGGTGTGGTCAAGATGGGAAATGTGCTGCAGCTTCCACGCAAGCGGAATAAGTACTGCGTTAAAAAGGAAAGGTGACAGCACGGAGCCTTGCGGGGTGCCTATGCCGCTAGTGTGTAGCGGCATGTAGAAAATTTGTCTACGCACATGCTTGCCGTTCGTTGTTGCAGGAAATGCCTTATGTAATTGAAAGTTCTCTGCCCAACCCCTAGGTCTATGATGAATTCTAGGATGGCCTCGTGCTTGACATTATCGAAGGCCTTCTTGATGTCAATTGCAAGTAGTGCTTTGGAGTGAGTAGGTATGAGGGGGTCCAGAATATCTGTCGTAATTTGAAGGATGACATCTTGAGCGATTAGTCCAGTTCGGGAACTCCTCATCGAGTGTGGGTATTGACCGCTATCTTCCATGTGGCCGTGCTGTCTAGCCAGTATGACATGCTCAAATTTACTTATGCTTGGGGTAAGAAAGATGGGGCGCATATTTTCTGGGGTGGCTGGTTTGTTAGGTTTATGTACAAGCATAACCCTTACATGTGTCCACTCTTCTCGCATTGTGCCGCTCTGCAACATTTGTTGAAGATATCAATAAGTTCTTGTATTGGATGGTCATCTTGGTACCTCAGGGCGGTATTTGTTATGCGATCTTCTGGCGTTGTGTTTCGGAGTCTATGAACTGCTGCTCGAACTTCTTCTATTGCTATGTCGCTGTCCAGTTTAATATATAGTGGCCTGGCGAATGAGGTAGAGGAGTGGGAGTGCGTGGCGTGGTATTTAGGGTCTTAAAGTTCTCTAGGAGTGCCAGTGTCATATTTATGTTTCTGTGTTACTCTAATGACCAGATTCCTAGTATGATGGTTACATTTGATAGGATGGAGTAAATGTTTTAAAAGATGCCATTATTGAGCGGTACTCAGATTGCCACTGAGGCCCTCGCATATAATCTGCCTATTTTGTTTACAAAGTTTTTGTTTTATTACCTAAAATATGGCTTGCAAGCTGAGATATCTTTATTTAGACGTTTTTGTTGTGTTCTTGCTGGGCGCATCGTTTCAAGAGACTTTCATGTGCTTCTGCCATAGGAGCCAATTTCGCCTCCATAAATGGGACTTGTTGTTTCGAGGTGTATTCCTTGGGTCATGCCACTTGGTCTTCGAGGACCTGTGCTGTCCACGATCGCGCCACGACTGTTGAGTTTGTGCCATCAAAACCTCCCCTCTGCCAAACGTAGTCGGATATCCCCAATCGATGTGTGCGCAATTAAGGTCGGCGGCCACTGAGTTTGGTATCTTATGTGCCGATGCGGTGATTTGAGCTATGTGGTTAGCGCAGCGCGATGCTGGCATACTCGAGGGGTTATAGATATTGGTTACAAGTAAGGAGTCCTGTTGAATATAAACTGCGATAACTTCAAGGAATACGTTTTGGAGAATGTGTGGAAATGCAAGTTGCGTATGCCGTATGATTGCCCTAATAAAGGTGGACACGACTGGAGCACTATCATTTGGAGAGTGATAAGCAGTATATTCTGGGAGCGATATGCTCCCGGGATATACGGGTGCTCCCCGTTTAATATGACTTGGATTAGCGCTTTTCGATTACGGCGTACGCCGCGACAGTTCCAGTGGCAGAGTTTTAATAGAGGGTGGTGAATCTTAGAAGTAGATGAATCACCTGCCTTGTTTATGCCCAGCAGTTCTTGAAGAGGGGGGGGGGGGGAGGGTGTGTGTCTTCGGGTAAGGGCGCCGTCTGTATTTGAGAGGCAGTCTCTGCCATCATTGTGCCCAATTGTGATCGGAGCTGGGTACGGAAGATACCGAGTTTACTGCCTAAAATTTTGAAGCGTTCGTGAATGAGGCAGTTCATTCCATCCTCCGGCGTTTGTAGTCGAGTCTCAAGTGCTTGGAGGCGATTTTATGGGAATTTCTGAATTTCATCGCGCATCTGCTTTTGAAAATCTCCTAGTTTTGCTTAAAATTTTGCCTCAAGTTTTTATTCAATGGGAGCCTCCAGCTAAACTGCCTTCTCTGATGCCTCCAACTCAACTGTTTTGCCTGACAACACGGACACCTCTAATATTTTATTTTTTGTAGGTGCCGTGGAGTTTGGCGTCGCTGTGGAAGGTTAACTCTGAGCATCATCGTCATCAACACCAGCGTTACTACACCCACTGGTGGACAAGGGCTCTCCCATGTCTCTCCAATTAACCCCGTCCTTTGCCAGCTGCATCTACCCTTTGCCTGCCAACTTCTTAATCTCATCCGCCCACCTAACTTTCTGCCGCCCCCTGCTACGCTTACTTTCTTTTGGAATTCACTCCGTTACCCTTAAGGACCAGCGGTTATCTTGCCTTCGCATTGCATGCCCTGCTCAAGCCCACTTTTTCCTCTTGATTTCGAGAAGGATGTCATTAACCCGCGTTTGTTCTCTCAACCACTCTGCCCGCTTCCGGTCTCTTAACGTTACACCTATCATTTTTCTTTCCATGGCTCGCTGCGTTGTCCTTAACTTTTTCTGAACTCTTTTCGTTAGCCTCCACGTTTCTGCCCCATAGGTGAGTACCGGTAAGGTACAGCTGTTGTACACTTTTCTCTTGAGTGAAGTTGGTAAACTGCAACTCATGATCTGAGAGAACCTGACATATGCTCCCCACCCCATTCTTATCCTAGTTATTTCATGATCCGGATCAACTGTCACTACCTGTCCTAAGTAGACGTATTCCTTTACAACTTCCAGGCTGTCGCTGCCAATTGTGAACTGCTGTTCCCTTGCTAGACTGTTGAACATTACCTTGGTTTTCTGCATGTTAATTTTAGACCCAGCGTTCTGCTCTGCCTGTCTAACTCATTGATCATGATTTGTAGTTCACCTCCTGAGTTACTCTGCAAGGCAATGCCATCCGCGAATCGCAGATTATTTAGGTATTCTCCATTTACTCTTATTCCCAACGTCTCCCAATTCATGCCACGGAATACCTCCTGTAAAGAGGCGGTGAACAGCATTGGCGAGATCGTGTCTCCTTGCCTAACGCCCTTCCTTGTTGGAATTTTATTGTTTACTTTATGGAGGACTAGAGTAGCTGTTCAGTTGCTATATATATATCTTCCAGTATTTTGATATAAGGCTCATTCTTCTACCCCCTAGTTTTCGCAATGCCTGTATGACTGCTGAGGTTCTCACTGAGTCGAATGCTTTCTCGTAATCAACGGAGGCTATATATAGAGGTTGGTTATATTCTGCGCACTTCTATATCACCTGATTGATAGTGTGAATATGATCTGTTGTGGAATATCCGTTATGAAACCCTACCCGATCATTTGGTTGATTAAAGTCTAGATTAAAGTCTAGCGTTGCCCTGACTCCATTAGCGGTTACCTTATTAAATACTTTGTAGGCAACGAATAGTAAGCTGAAAGGTCTGTAATTTTGCAAATTCTTGGCGTCTCCCTTTTTAAGAATAAACATAATGTTTGCATTCTTGCTAGCTTCCGGTACGGTCGAGGTAATAAGGCATTGCGTATACAGGTTGGCTTCTTTTTCTAGCACGATGTCCACTTCATTCTTCAAATGATCTGCTGTTACCTGATACTCCCCAGCTGCTTTCCCCCTTTCCATTGCTCCTAAGGCTTTCTTTACTTCATCTTTCGGTACTGGCGGGATAAAGCATTGCTGTGCACTTCTGTGTTTCTCATTAACGCTCTGATTACCTTGGCTACTGTACAGGTCTGCGCAGAACTCTTCGGCTACGTGGAATATCTTATCTATATTGCTAGTGACCTTGCCCGGCTTGTCTCCTATCGCATACATCTGATTTTTACCTACGCCTAGTTTCCCCTTCACTGCTTTTAGGCCACCTCCGATCTTTAGAGCATGCTCCATTCTCTCCATATTAAACTTCCTTATGTCGGCTAACTTACGCTTATTTATTAACTCCGAAAGCTCTGTCAGTTCTATTCTGTCAGTAGTTTTAGACGCCCTCATGCTTTGGCGCTTCTTAATCAGATCTTTCTTTGCCTTAGATAGGTTTCCGGTATCCTGTCGAGCTGTCCTACAGCCTACTTCTACTGCGCACTCCGTCATGATGGCTGTCAGATTATCGTTCATTGTACGAACATGAAGATCGTCTTCTGTTTTGCATATCTGTTTTGCAACGCTATTCTAAACCCCTGCACTTTCCCGCTTACGGCTAAGTCGTTAATGGACTTCCTCTTCACTTGCTTCTTCCGTTCCCTCTTCAGGTCTAAGCTAATTCGAGACCTTGCCATTCGGTGGTCGCTACAGCTCACCTTTCTGAGGACGGCCGCAACCTAAGCGGTGCCAGGTTGAGCGCATAGTATGAAGTCGATTTCAGTTTTAGTGTCACCATTTGGGCTTTTACAGGTCAACT
This sequence comes from Amblyomma americanum, assembly GCA_030143305.2. Taxonomy (NCBI): domain Eukaryota; kingdom Metazoa; phylum Arthropoda; class Arachnida; order Ixodida; family Ixodidae; genus Amblyomma; species Amblyomma americanum. The sequence goes on along the minus strand of JARKHS020014818.1, from coordinate 24,307 downwards.
TCCTGTTCTGTCGTTTGCAGAAATATTCTTGATCCGTAAATTATTCTTATCAGCGAATTCTATTAATAGCTCTGCCCTGCTATTTCTAGAGCCAGCCTCCTTCTTGCCCACCTTCCCATTGAAGTCGCCCATCTGTACAGTGTAGTGTGATTTTACTTTATTCATTGGCGATTCAACGTCTTCATAGAAACTTTCAACGGTCTCGTCATCATGGCTGGATGTGGGCACCATTGATCATCACGGCGCGAAGTTCCTTGGCGCATACAGCCTTGTTTGTGCCGTTGAGCTCAACGGACAACTTGAATCTCCTGAACAGGCAAGCCATCTCTATTTATGTGGAGAGCCTCGTACCGGGAGGCATTAAAGATGTCAGAATAAACCCGTTCAAAACGTCATATCCATTGATGTGGTGGAGCGAAGTGCAATAGAGATTTTAACCGCAATCACCAAACTCGGCAACATCAGTGTACGCCCCTTTATTCTCCAAGACAGCGGCACTACGGCTGGTGTAATCTACAACGTCGCCATCGCCATCTGTGACGCAGGTTCACCCATGTCGATCAAGCTGGCAACCAACGGCATTTCCATCATTCAAGTTCAGCGGTTAGGAAGATCTACAAGCATCAAGCTGACCTTCAGGGGTGACTGCATACCATCGCACGTGAAGGTTGGACACTGTCGTCATCCAGTTCGACCTTTTGTGCCTATGCCCCTTCAATGCAGGAAGTGCATGAGGATCGGCCACGTGAGCGGCGTCTGCATCAACTCCATCGTGTGCCGGAAATGCTCCGAGTCACACAGCGGTGACGTTTGCTGCGCGACTACCTTGAAGTGTGCTAACTGTCACGGCCCTCATGACTCTTCCTCGAAAGACTGCCCCCGTCTAAAGACCGAGCGGGCGGTACGGAAACAAATGGTGCGAGACCATTCTACGCACAAAGAAGCCGCCGCAAAGGTGCGACGACGCTGTTCGCGCCGCCGAAGGTCGTCAAAGAAAGCAGTCACGTTTGAGAAGAATGCCCCAAACGCAACTGCAGGTTGTCCGCCTCCACCAAAACCGTACCAAATCAAGGGAGCCTGGTGCTTGGTGAGGATGGACCTGCTGCCTCAGATGCAACTTGGCCACAACTGCCAAAGCCTTCTACGCCTACTTTGTCAGTGATGTTGGCGCACTCAGGGCAGTGTGCAGCGCCTACGACTGATCCAGCCAGCACGCACGATCAAAGCCATGGCCCAGATATGCAAGTGATTGCAATGCTAACGTCACTAATGAATGCCATGCATGCTCTGCTTTCCAGCGTACGCACGCCGGCAGCATATAGCGCATTTCAAGTGCTGGACGCGCTACATCCAGTCCTTGCGGCTCTACAGTAGAAGGCATCATGGCTCCTTCGGACCTGTCTTTTCAAAAGCAAGTCAAGCACGCTTTCATTTCCCAATGGAATACTCGTGGACTCCAGTCCCGGATTTTCGATTTACGGCACTACGTGTACGAGAATCACTTCCCCATTCTTGTGATTTTTGACACGAAGACCCCGGCATTGTTGCGAATATCCGGTTACGAGGGATTTGCATCACCCACTCGCAACAGATCCAGCAAAATCATCGCTTACATTCGACGTGAACTTACATATGTGCAACATTCAGTTCCTCCGAACAAAGACAATCAGTACGTTTGCCTGACAGTGAAGAGCCGAGACCTAAAGTTTACGCTACTGGCGGTGTACTTGGCGCCATCAAGTCGTTTCGACGCCAGAAGGTTTATTGGTTTGATGGCAGCTACACCTGCTCCGAGGGTCATTATGGGTGACTTCAATGCTCATCACACCATGTGGGGAGGCGTTAGGATGGACGTTAGGGGAAGAGAGATTGTGTCATTCGCCTCTGATCATGACCTACAGTGCCTTAATGACGGAAGCACGACCTATATCCGAGGGGTGATTTATAGCAGCTGCTTGGACTTGACTTTCGTTTCACAGCGCTTTATCAACAGCGTCCGGTGGTTTTCGGATGTAGAAACCCATGGCGCGACCATATCCCAACCTATCTGATTATTACCAGCCATTCCACATTTTCCCCAGCCAAGTGTAGGCAGCGCATTGACTGGACAGTTTTTAATTTACTTATGGAGGCTGCTTGCACAGAGGGCTTCTTTACCGGTCTCGAACAAAAAATTAAGGAGGCCATGGAACACGCCACATGCCCCTTTAACCCTGTCGCTGACTACACCAATTATGACTTCGAATTGCAGCGACTGCGATCACAACGGCGCAGGGCAGAGCGCAGATACCGATGCAAAAAGTCGCGCCTAGACCTAATAGATGCTAGGCGCGTACAGAAGAAGATTCAGTGCAGAATTCAGGCACTGCAGAGACAACGCTGGAGGACATTTTGCCAAACACTTGATCCACTGAAGCCTTTATCACGCGTTTGGAGTGTAATTCTGGGTCTTCGCACGTCCCCTCAACAGCTCTACCCGTTAAAATCCGTGAAACTCCACCAAAGGCGTAGTGTGGTTGAGGTAGCCGAAGATTTATGCGCAAGAATAACAGGCCCTCCGAATCCAGGCGCAAATGCTGCATTGCAACAATGTTCCACCCTCACGGGATTCTCGGATGGATGTACTATTCTCCATGAAAGAACTTGATGCTGCGCTGGCTTGTAGAAGGTCATTAACGCCAGGGCCGATGGTGTGACGTACTCCGCATTTGCCAACCTTGGCCAAGAAGCTCGACGGGCTCTTTTGGACACTTATAACAAGTCAAGGACTGCTGGCATAGTTCCTCATGATAGGAAGACCAGTCGTCTGGTTCCACTTCTTAAACCGGGGAAATCACCGCTCGACCTTTCATCATACCGTCCAATTGAACTCGCGAGCTGCGTCGGCGAAGTCATGGAAAGAATGATGCTCACACGCGTGGAATGGCACTTGGAGGCATATCAGATTTATCCAACCTTCATGTCTGGGTTCCGACGGGGCCGCTCTTTTATCGACAACGTGGTTGACCTTGTAACGTCGGTGCAACACAGCAAAAGTTTGAAAAGAATGACCGTGGCATTGTTTTCGGATATCAAAGGCGCGTACGACAACGTAATGCCTCAGGCCATTTTTGACGCAATGGAAGCTGCTGAGATCGGAGGCTGCACGTTCAGCTGGATACTCAGCTATTTATTAGAGAGGTCGTTTTTCGTCCTGACGGCGGTCGGACCAACGTCCTTACACCGAAATTCGCGCGGAGTCCCTCAGGATGCAGTGCCCAGTTCCCTTCAACCTTTGTTCTCATCGGCCTAGTCGACTATTGCCACAATCTGCTCAGATAATTGTATATGCAGATGATATCTCTATTTGAGCATCAGGTGTGACCCGTCCTCAAGTTCGTGCAAGACTGCAAAAGGCGGCATCGATATTGACATCTTATCTTCGCTTGCAGGGCCTGAACATTTCGACCGAAAAGTGTTCACTTGTGGCGTTCACACGCAAAAAAATGTCACGTTACACCATTCGCATTAATGGCGAAGCCATTCACTATGAGAGAAGCCACAGATTCCTTGGTGTTGTTATCGACAGGAACCGCTCGTGGAGTTCACATATCCACCACATTAGAAACGGACTAACTGAGGTTGTCCACGTCCTCTCCTTCCTCGGGGGAAAGTCCTGGGGCGCATCAGTGCGCTCGATGCTACAACTGTACCGTTCCCTATTTATGGGCTACATGGGGTAAAGTCTACCGATATTCAGTTCCATTAGAAAGGCAGCTATCAAGACTCTTCAAAGTCTGCAGGCACAAGCTCTTCGTATCTGCCTTGGACTGCCTAAATGTGCATCACTGTTCTTGTTGCCCGGAAACATCCTGTTACTACGTAAATTGCTGTTGACACGATGAGAACACATATTCGGCACCTCACACGTGTTCCCTGTCATCATCTCGCAACACTCCCAATAATTAGGCCGCGTACTGCATTCGCCAAAGTCATTGAAGCCATCGCGCATATCTTCCATCGGAGTTCCCCCCTGCGCCAAGACCGTGCTCGCCCTTATAGAGTCTTCATGATCCTCGGGTTCACCTCTATATTCCTGGAATTACGAAGAAAGGTGGTATATCACTGCCCGCTCTCAAACAACTGACATTGAATCACCTGCATTCTAACCACAGTCACCGCATACACGGTCACATAGATGGATCAGTTCACTCGACCAGTTCTGCAGGGTTGGTGGTGATACCGGCCAGATTCATCTTCATGAAATTGAAGACGACCTATCCAACATCTTCAACTGGTGCGGAACTCGCAGCCTTACGGTCTGGGGTAGAGTTCATCAGTCAAGAACCTTCACATGACTGGACAGTTTTCACCGACTCTGAAGCAGCCCTTCAAGCCCTGCAAGCAGGAACAACTTATTGTTGAGATCCGTCCACTCTACCACGGCACCGTATCCAAAGGTCATCACGTAATTTTTCAATGGCTGCCATAACACTGTGGTATTAACGGTAATCACAAGGCCGATGCGGCTGCGCGTTCTGCTCACAACGACGGACATCCAGCGAGAATCCCAATATCAAGACCTGACGCTGCGTATGGGCTTCGCCCTTTGGCGCTGGAGCTCACAATTCCAGCGTGGAACACGGGACAGTTTTGCAACCTCCGCCTCAGGGCACTGGACTCTGGACTGCGGCTTCGTCTTCCATGTAACTTAGCGCGTCGCGAAGCAACATTGTTATGCCGTTTATGGACCGGTGTTGCTTTTACCAACCACCACGTTCTCCGGATGGAGATGGCCGACAGTCCTACCTGTTAAGGCTGCGGTTGTGAGGACACCATCGCTCATCTTCTCTGTGAGTGCCCTGCATTTGCGAGCGCAAAACATACACTGTGTAGTGCCCTGGACCGCCTCGATCCTCGCGCATTAACAGAGCAAAAGGTCCTCGGTCCGTGGCCACAGCAGTCGATTGCAATCAAGGCATACAAGGCACGCTTTGCCTACTTGAGAGTGACTGTATTGAGTGACAAAGTGTGACAGCGTTGTGCTTGTGTGTGTGTTACGCCTTTTTTCTCTTCCTCCTTTTAGTCTCCTTGTTCCTCTTCCCCAGTGCAGGGTAACCAACCGGATCCCCTTTCTGGTTAGCATCCCTGCCTTTCCCTCCTCCTCCTTATCTATCTATCTATCTATCTATCTATCTATCTATCTATCTATCTATCTATCTATCTATCTATCTATCTATCTATCTATCTATCTATCTATCTATCTATCTATCTATCTATCTATCTATCTATCTATCTATCTATCTATCTATCTATCTATCTATCTATCTATCTATCTATCTATCTATCTATCTATCTATCTATCTATCTATCTATCTATCTATCTATCTATCTATCTATCTATCTATCTATCTATCTATCTATCTATCTATCTATCTATCTATCTATCTATCTATCTATCTATCTATCTATCTATCTATCTATCTATCTATCTATCTATCTATCTATCTATCTATCTATCTATCTATCTATCTATCTATCTATCTATCTATCTATCTATCTATCTATCTATCTATCTATCTATCTATCTATCTATCTATCTATCTATCTATCTATCTATCTATCTATCTATCTATCTATCTATCTATCTATCTATCTATCTATCTATCTATCTATCTATCTATCTATCTATCTATCTATCTATCTATCTATCTATCTATCTATCTATCTATCTATCTATCTATCTATCTATCTATCTATCTATCTATCTATCTATCTATCTATCTATCTATCTATCTATCTATCTATCTATCTATCTATCTATCTATCTATCTATCTATCTATCTATCTATCTATCTATCTATCTATCTATCTATCTATCTATCTATCTATCTATCTATCTATCTATCTATCTATCTATCTATCTATCTATCTATCTATCTATCTATCTATCTATCTATCTATCTATCTATCTATCTATCTATCTATCTATCTATCTATCTATCTATCTATCTATCTATCTATCTATCTATCTATCTATCTATCTATCTATCTATCTATCTATCTATCTATCTATCTATCTATCTATCTATCTATCTATCTATCTATCTATCTATCTATCTATCTATCTATCTATCTATCTATCTATCTATCTATCTATCTATCTATCTATCTATCTATCTATCTATCTATCTATCTATCTATCTATCTATCTATCTATCTATCTATCTATCTATCTATCGTTACTACTATAGAACTCCTCTTCGCTGCCAGCTATATCGTGAATAATGAAGAATCCCACACATTGTTCTCGTCTATCCGCTAATCCGCAATAGCACAGTTTGAGTCCGTCCTTTGGTGCTGTATACGCTTCACCTGCCCTCTTAACTTCACTTAACCCTATGACATCCCATTTGATTCTCGCTAGTTCCTCGAACAGCACTGCTAGGCTAGCCTCACTAGATGAAGTTCTAGCGTTAAACGTTTCCATGTCCAGATTACAATGGCGGCCTGTCTGGAGCCAGAAGTTCTTCGTACCCTCCGCTGCGTCACAGGTCTAACCGCCACCGTGGTCAGTTGCTCCGCAGCCGCTGGGGACCGAGGGCCAATGGCTTATTGGTTTGGTTTGTTCATAGAAGGTTGTGGCCAAGTACTACACCAGGGTGGCCAAATCCTGCTCTGGTGAGGGAGTGCGTGGTCGGTTCTGGTCACCGAGGTCAAGCAGCACCCCAGGCCTGATTATGCAATTCCATCGATACGCGGATTTTTATAAATTTTTTAAGCCCGGTGGAGAATTGCGCTGCACCAGGATTGGAACCCCGGTCCTCTTGCACGCGAGGCGGATGCTCTACCTCTACGCCATCGCTGCGAACTCTGGGCGCCTAGGGGTAATGGTGGACTAGGAGTGGTTGTGAGAATCGGGTGACGGCCTGTCGCAAGACTCTTATCTCCTCTCGAAGGCAGTCCATCTCCTCGTCCCGGAAGTCTGCCTTGCGGATCACTCGTTCCGACCATGTGCGGTTCTCGGATGCCTTCGGTGGCACTGACTGATCGAATCTTGGGAAATCATCGAAGTCTAGTGGCGGTTTTCCGGTAGTTGCCATGCTTGCTTGTGGCTTCGTTGTTTGTGGTCGCTGCTTTGCTTTGCACCATCCCGTTCCTGTAAGGTGCTCTCTACCGCACAGGATGCAATGGGGCGCACACTGACGACTTCGGTCTGCTCTGTGATCGGTGCCGCATCTTGAACACCTTGGTTGTTTCGGTTTAGGAAACACATCGTGTCTGTGTTCTGGGACAAGACAGTTCTTGCAGGCATCTGGTGTAGCCCTATATGGCGAGCACAGGTGGACTACGCCAAAGTAAATGATTCTACAGGGGATGGGACCCTGGGCAAAGACTATAACAATGGACTTGGATTTCCCCATCCATCTCGAAAGTATGATATGGGCTTCTGGATTCCTGGTTTGCAGATCTTGCAGAAGCTCCACTTTTGTTTCATCCCAAAAAGCGTTGCGTTGTGTAACACACACGCACGACTCACAAAGGGAGACAAGCAACGTTTCGCTGCTCAGTCGAAAGCTTTTCTTTTGTCTCTTTTCATTGACCTATAGAGACGCAAATATCGCTGACAAGCACATTTTAAGTGCTACTGCCGACTCACCAGCAGCAAACAGGACACTATTCGCTGAGCTGAATTAAACCACATAACGGCAGAGCTTAATGCTGAAGTTGGGCAAACTGACCAACTTCCATATCACTACCTACTGAATTGTGCGCTATAAATAGTAGAGGGTAAGAGAGAATTTTCTGCTAAATTAAATTCAACGTCTGTGCAGAAATTAACATCGCATCTGGTGGAGATGCTGCACTAGATGATTTGCATCAAGAGTTTTAAATAATTTTAATATCATATACTGAAGTTCAAGCCAAAAATGATTATCTGCGGTTTAACTACTGCTGCCTTGGCTAGAAATGAAATATATTGAAAATCGATTTTTGGGGAAAGGAAATGGCGCAGTATCTGTCTCACATCTCGACTGATAACTGAAGCGCGCCGTAAGGGAAAGGAAAAAGGAGGAGCTTAGACAAGGAATAAAGGAGCGCAGTAGTGGAGGGCTCCGGAATGATTTCGAACACATGCGGATCTTTAACATGAACCCGACCGCGGCGGCCGCGTTTCGCCGCGTTTCGATGCAGGCGAAACGCTAAGGCGCCCGTGAGCTGTGCGATATCAGTGCATATTAATGTATAATAATTGGTTGGTTGGTTTTTGGGCAAAGGTAATGGCGCAGTATCTGTCTCATATATCGTTGGACACCTGAACCGCGCCGTAAGAGAAGAGATAAAGGAGGGCGTGAAAGAAGAAAGGAAGAAAGAGGTGCCGCAGTGGAGGGCTCCGGAATAATTTCGACCACCTTGGGATCTTCAACGTGCACTGACATCGCCCAGAACACGGGCGCCTTAGCGTTTTGCCTGCATAAAAACGCAGCCGGCGTGGTTGGGTTAAAGCCCGGGAACTCCTGATCATTAGCCGAGCGCCCCTAACAAAAATCCTCGTTGAGGTCGTGTTGATATTCTTCTGAGCGGGCTCAACATGCTATCTTGAATTCATGTTGAGACCAGGAAAGGCTTGGGTTGGTCGATTGTTAAGGTAGCGTAGAATTTCAAATGAAAAGTGGCCACCGTGCTAGAGTTGAGCATTCTCAACACAATTTGTGCATTGCTTTCTTGTTGAAGTGACGTTGAAATTACGGAGGTGGCTCAACAAATCATTCTGAATCTTGGCTGTTTTAAAAAAAGAAATCTTGGAATAGATACGAACAACTACCGATGCATTTTCCTTTGGTATATTCATATATATTGCTGCAATTTGACATTCACGTGATGCTGACAGCCCGTCTTGTAGTGCTGTACACATATGCTCAAACATACGTGTGTGTGTGTGTGCATGTATACATAAATACATACACTCATACATAGATGCATACATACATAGACTCTCGCCTATTCAACCATCAGATAAAGAGCACGGAACAGTCTTGCACACGAGGCTATTACAGGTGGAGGAGGAATAAACATTTTTTTGAAATAGCAGACTGCGTTCATGCGGGTGAAGCCTCTATTCCAGGGCCCCACTGGCTCTAGCGGCTCGTTCGGCTTAGTCGAAGGTTGCCTGCTGGTTTCCCAGGTTCTGCCGGGCGAGTCGCGCCTCCCACGACCTTTCAAGTTCGTTGTGTGTGACGAGGGGTGAGGTTTCCTCTGCTGGTCTTTGTTTGCAATGCCAAGCGATGTGTTCGAGGGTTCGTGTGTCACCGCACCAAGAACTACAGTCATGATATTGGGACGGGTGTATTTTTCTAAGTGTGTGTATGTTGGGGTTAGTGTTGGTTTGTAGGCGTCTCCAGTGCTTGGATTACCAGCGTGTGAGTTTAGGGTGGGGTGGCGCCATTGTCTGCCTAGAGCGTCTTTGGCTTTCGAGGATATCTTGCGGCAGCGTAGGTGTGAGATATTCCTCCCTGGTCGATGTGTCCGCGGCTTGGAAAATTAGTCCTCGAGCCAGGTGGTCCGCCCATTCGTTACCCGTCACACCTTCGTGAGCGGGGCACCATGTGATGATGTGATCTTCTCGAAGGTTGGTTCGTAGTATGCCTAGGACGCTCCGAGAGAGGGCGCCCCTGAGAAACAGTCGGCAAGCTTCTTGCGAATCGTGAGAAGTCGTGCAGATTGCCTCTTGCCCTCTGCCGCTCGTATGGCTAGTACTATGGCTGCCGCTTCAGCCACGGCGGTGCTCTTGGTGCGGATCGTTGCCGACGTGATTGCTTGGTTCCCTCTAGTGACGACCGCAGCAAATGCTCTCAGCCCCAACGGGTAGGGAGTTGCGTTTGTGTAGTGAGTGTTTGGGTCATTGCATAACTGTTCGTGTGCCAGCGCTCTCGCTCATCTGCGGCCGGCGTTAAAAATGGGGTGCATGTTCTTGTGTACTGGGTCCACGTGTATGCGCTCCCTTTCTTGTCTGGGTATTTGGTTCGTCTCTTCCCCGCAGAATAGGGGTGCCAAGCGGTAGTGAAGTCTCTGTAGTAAAGCTCTACCTTTGGTTGTCGAGTTGAGTTTCTCTCTCTGTGCGATAAACGCTGCCGCGGCGTGTTCATCGTATGTATTGTAAATAACCACACTGTCCAGACTCTCTGTGTCAGTGAAGTCAGGGTGGCCCAGCGCAGCTTTGTAGGCAGTGCGTATGAGTACGTTGGCCTGCTCTGCTTCACAACTGCGTGAAGGCTGGAATGGCAGAGCGTACGTAATGCGACTGATGACGAAGGCTTGTACCAGCCTCCTAGTGTCGTCCTCCTTCGCCGTCCTCACTGCGGGCGATTGCTCTTCTGAGCCTCGATACACTTCTGGCCGTCTGTTTGAGTTTGTTTGGCGTTGACGATACGCTGCCCGTCTCCTGAATTAGCATGCCTAGCACCCTGAGATCCTGCACTTTTTTGACCTGTCCTCCGTTGATCACGAGATTGAGGATGGGGAGCGCGCCTGCTGGGTGTTTTTAGGTCAAATTTTTATAAATTTCGATTTTTCCTGTGCGTGTCTCATGCCTGCCCTCCTCGCGTGTTCGTCAGTTGTGTTGATCGCTCTTTGTATATTGTCTTGTCTGTGTCCGTAGGGCCCTTTGGTCGCCCAGAGGGTGGCGTCTTCCGCGTAGATGGCTACTCCAAGTTATGGGTCTTCCTCTGACGCTGGAGCCAATTTCCACACCCCTACGTTGAAAAGTAGTTGGGAGAGTATAGAGCCCTGTAGAGTGCCCTTGTTGGCTATGTGAATCTTGTCCGATCTTAGGTGGCCCTGCCCTATGGACGCCGTTCTCTCTTTGAGAAAACTGCGCACGTAACAGTAGATCCTCTCCCCACAGCCTACCTCTTGTAGGCCGGTGAGTATCGAGTCATGTGGTATGTTGTCAAAGTCCTTCTGAAGCTCCAAGGCAAGCAGGATTCTGTTCATGCTTCTGGGTGGTGCGTTGAGAACCTCGTCCGAAGGAGGAGGAAGACGTTCTGCGTGGAAGCCCCATGTCGGAAACCGTAGATCGAATTTGGTAGGAGTTCGTTATCCTCAAGTATTTGACAATTTGTGTTTGGATAACTTTTTCGAAAAATGTGCCAAGGCAGGAGGTTAATGAGATTGGTCGCAGGTTCTGTAGCGATTTTGGTTTCCTTGGCTTAGGTATTAAAAATGGTCTCAGCCACTTTTCATTCAGGTGGTATCTTACAGTGTCGTTGAAGAGCTGCGTTAGTTTCTCTAAAGCTTCGGTGCCCAGGTTTCTGATTATGGCATTTGTGATACGATCAAGTCCGGGCGCCGTATTCCTCTTGAAAGACAGCGCTGCAGCGTATACTTCTGCACGCGATATCGTTTCGTCAAGGTTGAGGTTAGCCGGTCCCCACCGGCTATTACACCGGGGTTCACTTTTAAAGGGACTGACTAAGAGTTCACAACTTTTTCATCTTAAGCGCCATTTGAGTATCACCCTTATATACTCCTACACAGGGGTGTCCGTATCTGCGCAGGTAGTGGCCAACCGATCAGCAAAGTTATATCAGTTATTACTGTTACTATTTATTTATTTTATGTGCAGTAGAAGTAACAAACTTCACATACGGCGTTCTGTTAGTTGAAGACCTTGATTCATTCATAAACAACAGAAATAAAGCACCAGTCAAGCGCCCTTTTTAAGAGCGCACGTACAAATCTACCAAAGATTGTATGTCTGAAAGAGCATATTGCGCCACTCGCACTTTTTTCTGTGCAAGAAAAAAGCCTTAACAGGTGCTGAATACTTTCATATGCACAATGTGAAGAAGTTCTATTTACACGACGAAAGTCAATGATAGTGCTGATTTAGTTTAGTTAGACACGACTGCCAGGATTCAAAACGATTCAACATAAATTCGACAGAAATTACTCAACAGTTAATGTGTGGACTACGTTCAACAAAATTTTGTTGAAATTGGAATGACTATGGTCAACAGCCTACTGGCTTTGGTCACTTGCTATTGTGTTGCAGAAGATACCAATGCTAAGAGAAATCGTGCAAGTAGAGCATGCGTGATCTGCTTCATTTCCCTGGCGACCATAGAACATTGTTTTTCACATCATCGTCATCAACAGCCAACCCTTGGTAATTTGCTGCGCACGGGGGCTCCAAAAGAAAAGACGAAAACAGAATTAAAGCTGCAGTGGAACGTTCTTGCGAGCTAGTTTGTTCATTTCGAGAAAACGCAAGGCAGTAAAACGAACACGACGCCAGCGCACGCGTGATGTTGTAATCGTTTCTTTTTCTCTTGTCCTATTCTCGCAGACTTAGCTTAACTAAATTAAAGTATTCAAGGCTTTCCATTACATTACTTGAATTGCAGTTAGCTAGAAAAATATTAATGGGTGGGCTTTCACAGGATTTCGAAAGCCGAGAACTACATATGCAAGAAGCAAGACATTTTCTCTATTGGTGAGACCTGCTCATTGTAAGCAGTTCGATGATGCCACGTGTTAGCATAGAACAATGTCATGTTCGGCAGTACGTATAACTATCACGGCATATTCGCTTTTGGAGTTACTTGTAATTTATTTAAGATCGTACCCCTAATTTACCCAAATATGGAGTGCAGAGGAGTATTTGCGCCTTCGAATACTTTCTGAAAGGAGCCCATTTCCATGTTTCGGTAAATGCACCTATGGGCTTAAATTTACGAGTTGTATGCTGTGAAAAAGTTGTTAAAGCTGAAAATAAACTTGAATTGTCCAATATCGACTATACTGAGTGTAACCAACCGACATTTTGCATATCACATGTTGAGTTAGCTCAACATACATAGGGTTCATGATGGCTTCCAGTTGATTCAACAAGAGATCAACAAGACGTCAACTGAAGCTCAAAAGTCATTTTTGTAAGGGCGCCCTAACTGCGGTTTAGCGTTCTATCTTGGATACGTCACTCCTCGCCGCTGCACGAATCTTCCTATGGCGGCGCCGCGTGTGTATCACATATACGCAGTTTTCTGGCTTATAAACGCTCCTTTTGGATAAAAATCACATATTTTCTATCAGAAGAACCTGCCCTATCAGTATGGCTTTTATCGATATTCCCCTTCAGTGTCTCTCAAAAGTCCACCTCTGCGTCGCTCTAGATACAGAAGGTGTGAATTCTTGATTACTGACAGATTTAGCACAAAAATAAACGCTCTAAATTAAGTATGCACTCGTAACAATGTGATTTTGTACGCTGAAGAGAGGACTTCGCCGGCCACATTCGCCGACGCTGTTTGAAACCAAGCCATGCGTTACATTAATGTGGCAACGCCCTTTGGTCAGTTTCTTTTGCCCTGTTTACTTTGCCCTCTTTACTTTGTCCAGTTTACAGAATTGCGTTTGGTACAAACCAGATCAATGAAAGCAAATCCGCGCTCTTGCTCCGTATACCTGTACCTTGATTGCGCGCAACTGGCACAAGGGGCTTTTGTGTCGCCTGAACTTTAGTGTAGCAGAAAACGCAGCAGTTTTTGGAGTGAAAGCTGTACTTCTTGAATGCAAAGCTGAAGGCCATGTCGCGTTGAGAATATGACTTTCGAAGGAGCGAAGCTGGCTGCTATGAGCCTTACCACGTGACTCTCCGCGCATGTGTAACGCGGCTGCGACGCGGAGAGCAGGCGGCACTCGCTCAGTCGGCAGGTGCATCAAATCACATGACTGGTCAGTGGCTCGCCGCCGGGGGCTCGCTTCGCCTCACAGCTGAGGCTAACTACGTGACTCACGTTACGTGACTCACGTACGCCTAAATATAAGCTCGTGCACTGCTTGGGGTTTCACAGAGCCATGGAAGAACCACGGGCGAGTCCCAGCCGTGCGACTATGAAGTGACGATGAGAGGTCGAGTCGCACAATCCTGCAGATTCTGGGTGCCGAGAACTGTGTCTAACCATGCTTAACCGAGCTTTCGCTCCGTATAACCAAATTCAGCTGAGTTGAACCTCAGTCAGTTTTGTTACGCTACTTGTCGTTTGGTTTCGAGATTAGGGCATTTCTCTGTCTGTTAAGACGCGTCGTTTTGTTGAGAAGAAACAACCAATGTGTTCGACATGAGGAGCTGTCAGAATGGCTTAGGCACGTTATCGTTGCGTTTGCGTTTTTGAATGCTAAGATGTTGACATGGAAAATCACGACATGCATCGTACGTTTCAGCACGCTACTTCCCCACTGGACGCAAGAACGCAACTAGCTAGTGAACACCAGAATTTTTAATTGCAGTTGTGCATATTGTATGTATGTTCGCATACCCTTAATTCAACAATCTGTTGCAAACCAAAAGCCATCCTGAGAGGATAGGTTCATAAAAGGGCGAAAAATTATAGAGGTGTGGCCTAAATGCCGAGACTCAGTTATTAGCTCTCATTTATTCTTGCAATCTTTTCTTATAACCGTCTTTCTAGAATACATTGGCATTTAGAATATTTGCACGCATGTCAATATTATTGCAGTTTGGTCACCATGGCTGGAAATCCTAGAAATAAAAGTGAATATCTTGGAATATTCAGAAGAGACTGTGGACTGCCAAAGTCATATACAGTGCCACGTGTCGTTGACTTTATCGGCACACGGAATTGTTACAGTGGTGCAAATACAATACCCTTAGCACCAGAGTGTTCTTAAATGAGGCGGCAGAAGGCGACAATACTCAGTCTGCAAGACCCTTGAAGAGCAGTAGAACAAGGTGGAATTGCCTGCCGCACTTTATTTCGTTGAAACAAGTGACGCACGAGGAAGAAAATCTTACCGAATGTTGTTGGCAAATCAAAACTGCAGCACTATCAATACTGCTCTTAATGTTGTGGATAAATGACCCCGTATTATCGTGATGGGTTGCAACGTCAGTTTGCGAATAAAGTCAAGGACACGTGGCATAGAGAGCATCACGGGAGATGTGTGCTTCTTTTCATATTGCTGTATGCCTTTGGCAATCCACAGTATCTTCTAAATATTGCAAGATTTTCATTTTTAGTTTTCGGATTTCCAGCCATAGTGACGAAGCTGCAATAAAATTGACATGGGTGCAAACGTTCTAAATGCCAGTGTATTCTAGAAAGACTCTTATAAGAAAAGGTGGCAAGCATAAATGATTGCTAATAACAGAGTATCAGGAGGCCCCTGTATTTAAGCCACTTCTCTACAATTTTCCGATCTTTTATGGCTTTTGGTTTGCAACAGATTATCGATTTAGGTGTATGCGTTGATACACTATGAAAAATAAGAATCTGTGCATAATTAAAAAGCGAGACGAATCGCGAATGAAAGAGACAGAGGGAATTTATTCTGTACAAATTAAATGTGTTCGGTGCGATAATGACAGAACTTTGTGGAACATTTGACTAATAAGCCGAAGCGCCATGCACATGGTTCAACCTTGTTTTTTTATCTGCCCAGATAATATTCTCGAAAGCCGGAAAAAATAAGATAATGTCATTAGTGCAGGTGGCTTGTTTGGTAAAATGGACGTTATGTCTTTGTTAGTGGGTAGCTGAATATGGTTAATTTGCTACAACTAAGAAAGTCTGTTTTTAGTTTTAGGAGACAAATTATATAGCGGTATAGGAGGCCCTAGAAATCTAAGGCGAACCCAAAATTTAAAATTTCTAAATCGGCGTTGTGGCTTGAGATATTGAATTAGGAACTATGCGCGCAAAACCACCCGCTACTGAAACCGCGGGGAGACATGCGGTAAATGTAGTGTTGCCCCACTTAGGCGGAGGATTCTCGGTGAATGAATGAATGAACTTCATTTCCGTCATCATGGCGCTTCACAGTCGGGGCGCAGCAATTAGGAGGGGGTGCCTCCCAGCCGGCTCTCAGCACCGCAGACCGCGCAGAGAGTCTTGTAGCAAGCTGTCTCCGCCTGACGCGTGATGTGTTTTGCTGATCCGGGTCGTGGCTTGGATCAGCTCTTCCCAGGTGGCAAGCTCTGGGATGCTTTGTGAGTTAGCCCCAGGAGAATCCTGGCACTCCCAAATCAAGTGATTTTGCGAAGTCATTCAGTGGCAGCTACTGCAGAGCTCAGGCTCCCCAGTGTCTTCAACGTGTAGCATAGAGTACGGAAAGAATCTGTTGACCTGAAGCCTCCTCCAGGCCCTGCAATCTTTTGGAGTGAGTGAGGCGGGAGCGTTCTCCTATCCTGTCTAGGTGTTTCGGTTATTTCTTTATGCGTTATGAGAGGGTCTTTATTCCCGCTCAGGGGCACTTAATTCTCGAGCGAGGCTGTGAGCAGCCTCACTCCCCGGAATGCCCTCATGAACAGGATTCTCGGTTATGAAAAAAGTGCGGACACATTTTAAATCCTCATAGACATACCGTAAAATTCTGGACAAAAATTTTT
Organism: Amblyomma americanum; assembly: GCA_030143305.2. Classification (NCBI taxonomy): domain Eukaryota; kingdom Metazoa; phylum Arthropoda; class Arachnida; order Ixodida; family Ixodidae; genus Amblyomma; species Amblyomma americanum. The sequence continues at coordinate 7,917 of JARKHS020014818.1, read as the reverse complement.
TGTGAAGGGAACGGCTTATATACGTAATTTTCAATATAACGGAAGATTCATATCTCATATATCTAGGCAACGTTCTATACAGATGAATTTAAAAACAGGAAGGCGCATAACAGGCTCCCTTGGACAGTGGACGCCTTAATCCCGCTTTGAGGTACGTGGCGGTCGTGCGAGACAGTTGTGGGCTGCATGAGTTAGCAGAGACGCGCGGCACTGCAGCAATAGGCCGCTGCATTCATTGGGTGACCATGCTGTTGCGATGAACCATTTATTTCCACCTGCCAGGGTGGCAGGGTGGGCACAATGCCTAACCAGTGTGTGGACCGCACTCAACTATACAGACCCCAAGCCGCGTTTAGTTTCCCGATACAGCACAGTCTTCGCTCTATAACCGGGTGTTACAGCCGTTGAGCCGCAGTTAATTTCTTTGACTGCCGTCGTAGTGGCTCAGTCTTTATGACACTCAGCTGGTGCCGCGAAGGACGAGGTGGTCGAACTTTGATGCAGGCCATTCTCTAGAGGCCCGTGTACTATGCGAAGTCAGTTTACGTCAAAGAAAAAAAATAATTGGTTTTTGTGGACAGAAAATTGCGCAGGAACGGTCTCAAATATCGGCGGACACCTCAACTGCGCCGTACGGGAAGGGGTTAAGGCGGCACTAATAGAAGAAAGGAAGAAAGAGGTGCCGTAGTGGAGCGCTCGGGAATAATTTCCACCACCTGAAGATCTTGAGTACTCAGGTTCGAACTCAAACGCGGCGGCCGCGTTTCGATGAAGGTAAAACGCAAAAGCGCTCATGGACTGTGCGACGTCAGTGTACATTAAAGGTCCCCAGTGGTTGAAATTATTCCGGAGCCCTCCGCTACGGCACTGTTTTCTTCTTTTCTTCTCTTAGCCCCTCCTTTATCCCTTCCCTTAGAGCGCGGTACAGGTGTCCTCCCATGCGTGAGACATTTACTTTACTTAATAATAACAATCATAATAATATTATTAATTCGTTTTAGGGAAAGGAAACGCCGCAGTGTCTGTCTCATATATCGTTGTATACATGAACCGCGCCGCAATGGAAGGGATAAAGGAGGCAGTGAAAGAAGAAAGGAAGAAAGGGGTGCCGTAGTGGAGGGCTCCGGAAAAATTTCCACCGCCCGGGGATCTTTAACGCGCACTGAAATAGCACTGCGCACGGGCGGCTTAGCGTTTTTTCTCAATAAAAGCGCAGCCGCCACGGTCGGGTTCGAACCCGGGAACGCCGGATCAGTAGTCGAGCGCCTAACCACTGAGCCACCGGGGTGGGTAACCATTTACTTTCTCCAAAAACCAATGTTGGGAGCCCTCCACAACGGCACTTGTTTGTTCCTTTCTTCTCTCTGTCCCTCCTTGATCCCTTCTCTTACGGCGTGGTTCAGGTGTCCGCTGAGATGTGAGACAGATAAGGCGCCATTTCTTTTGCCCAAAAACCAACTAATTCTCCAGGTGGTCCAAATTTCTTGAGGCCTTTACTGCGGCGTCTCTAATAGCCTGAGTAGCTTTCGGACCCCATAAACCCAACCAATCTATTTTGTGACCCATGGCAGCAATTTTTGTCAGCCAATTTGTAATCCATGACTGAGCAGATTTTTAATGCGAAAGCCTAATATGCGAGCCAGCGAGCCATTTCGGCTCGTCGCGCCGTATGCCGTATGCCGTAGGCCGTATGTCGTATGTCCACAGCGGTGTTGCCAAGACACACCGCAGCCGCGCTCTAACAGATGACGCCGCCATCGACGCCGCTCGCTCCGCCAGTTGTGCTCCGCTGGGGTAGAGGAAGAGGAGGTGTCGCCTTGCGGAGGGTATATATATATATATATATATATATATATATATATATATATATATATATAAATGCGCTTCCCCGCAGTGTATTGTAGTCGCTATAGGTAGCGCGAAAGAGACGCAAGAACGACAGAACGAAGCCAGGAACAAACAACGCGCTCAAGAGACGCTATAAGAACGCGCCGCACGACTCGAGAATCGTCGTAACGTAGATGCGGCTAGAAGAAGTCGTGCCATTTTCCCGTAGTGTCTCTTCAACTGCAGAAGAGGCGTGTTTGAATGCTCGAGAGCATCGGAATGAGACGCTGCGTATACGACGTGTCGAGGAAATGAAGCTTTCGCAATTCAACTAGGGTTATCCAGAGCTAAATCACAGCGAGTTTTTTGTGGCTCACTTTGTGACCAATGACTCAGCCCTTCTTGTGACCATGACTCAGCACTGTTTAGGACCCATCCTGTGTACATGACTTATGCTCAAATCTAACGTTTGAAGAAAAAATATCCCGCCGCGGTGGCTCAGTGGTTAGGGCGCTCGAATACTGATCCAGAGTTCCCAAGTTCGAACCCGACCGCGGCGGCTGCGTTTTTATGGAGGAAAAACGCTAAGGCGCCCGTGTGCTGTGCGATGTCAGTGCACGTTAAAGATCCCCAGGTGGTCGAAACTATTCCGGAGACCTCCACTACGGCACCTCTCCCTTTCTTCTTTCACTCCCTCCTTTACCCTTCTCTTACGGCGCGGTTCAGGTGTCCAACGATATATGAGACAGATACTGCTCCATTTCCTTTCCCCCAAAACCAAATATTATTATTATTAAGAAAAAAAACGCTAAGGCGCCCGTTTGCTGTGCGATGACAGTGGACGTTAAAGATCCCCAGGTGGTCGAAATTATTCCGGAGCCCTCCACTATAGCACCTCTCTCTTCCTTTCTTATTTCACTCCCTCCTTTATTCCTTCCCTTACGGTGCGGTTCAGGTGTCCAACGATATATGAGACAGATACTGAGCCATTTCCTTTCCCGCCCAAAAAAAAAAACAATTACTATTAAGAAAAAATGTCTGCTCGGGTGATTACTTATGTGAAAATAAAGAAGCGCCAGCCAAAAAAGGTGTAGTCAAGATTACAGAGATGTTTCGACTTCCACACGGAAGCCTTGTTCACTTGAAAAGTCAGTCATCTTGACTACACTTTTTTGGTTGGCGCTTCTTTATTTTAAGAAATGACTTATGATCATGACTAATTACTTATATGACCACGGCTCAATTCTTTCCTGACACAATGATTGTGGTCATGACCACATTGATTTTGACTCCGGTCATGGCTCATGAGTTAAATTTGAAGTTGAAGTTTATTTTGCAACAAAATATTGCGAGGAAGGCCAGGGAAAAAGCTTTATAAACAGCTTCAGGGATCCTGACTTCCCCTTTACACAGCAGAATTGACGGTGGCAGAAGGACAAGAACATGGAACAGATAAAGAGAAAATAGGAACATCATGAAAGCATATGTATCATATAGTACATACATACAGATAAATAAAATATAAATATCTGAATGCAACACGCAGAAAAAAGGGCTACAGGAGGGGGGGGAGAGCGGTGCTCACGACAATAGCAACATAAACTGACATGAATATTTGTCGCAATTATTGCAGAGAAACGTCGCACAAATCAAGATTTTCCCGGCAGAGCAGCTGGTTCAATAACTTAGGTAAAGTGTATTCCAACATCTGATGGTCATAATTGGTACGATATGTCTTAACATTCCAAGGCTCTATGCTGCACATATCACACACTGTTTTGGCAGCCAGAATAATGAAAGTATCATCGTTTTCATTATTGCGAGTTTATATTTATTGCACGGCCTATAGTAATATATGCATTTTATTGGTATTATGTTGTGATTTTGGAAAACATTTGCGGTGTGAAAACAATAAGGCACTTCACTTGCAATGCGTACGATTCGTTTCTGTAGGACTAAGCTTATTAAGATCTGCTGTTTTTGTTGCCCACACGAGGTATCCATATTTAAGTACAGAAGAAAATGAAGAGTTGTAGAGTTACATATTAACCGCTGTAGGAAAATTAAAGCAATGACGGCGCATGATACCGACTGTTTTGGAAAGCTTGTTAACTATGTAGCTAATTCGGTCAGTCCATGACATATCGTCTGCAAAGTAGACGCCCAATGTACTGACAGACTGTAGGAAATATACTCTGGTATTGTTTATTTCAATCAGAGGAAACGCGAAGTGTTTACTACAGGGTTGAAACATGACCGCTTTAGTTTTATTAACATTATTTGTAAATGATAGTTAAATGCCAAGCATTTATGGCTCCCAATGTTTTATTGCTCCCAAGGTTTTATTTGTTCGGTTGCCAAGGTCAGCAGTTGAAGCACCAGAAAAAAGACACTTGTGTCGTCAGCATAAATTATGTACTTGGGAGTTTTATCGAAATGGACAATGTCATTAACATAGAGAACAAAAAGAAAGGGGCCCAAAATACTTCCTTGTGGAACTCCTGAAACTACCGGTTTCAGCTGTGAACTTTCACCAGCTATGAAAACAAACTGGGACCTATCTCACTAATACGAAGAAATTAACAAGTGGGCTTTGCCTCTAATGCCATAATGATCCTATTTTTCAAGCAAAATAGATTGATTAACTAAGTCAAATGATTTTGAGAAATCTAAAAATAACCCTAGTACCACATTTTTTTAACCAAAGTTTTGCAGTATGAACACTTTCTGAGCAAGGCGAGCTAATTCTGTCGATTTGGTTTTGCAAAAGCCATAATGAGCAGTAGTAATAATGCTATATCTAGCAGTGAAAGACGACAGCCGCTTCGGCCTCATGATTCAATTACAATGACTTACATGACCATGACGATGATCTGGCACTTTATACCAGTTCTCATACATATTCAATCTTGACAGCACTTTTTGTGACACATTTTGCGTCCATGAGTTATGGTCATGGCTCACAACCTTGATGACCATGACTACATTCCTTCCTTGTACGACTTCAGTCATGACCATGTTGATTATGATTGCAGTCATGACTGATGACATCAAACTCATGACTCCATTACAATGCCTAACATAAAAAGGACCATGATCTTACACCGTGTTTATATATTAAATGTCATATGCATTCACTCATAACTACCGTACACTAGCTGATGACGTGCTATCGTGAATCCACATTTTGCATCCACGTTTTGCTTATAAATTTTGCAGTCACTTTTGTGGACATGTCAGCTGCCGACAAAACTTCGTATTGGTTTCGGAGCAATGATACTCTAGGTGGACGATACTAATGTGTTGTTTAGTGGAGAACATATTTAAACATAAAATTAATAACTGCAATCTGTGACTGAAAAAGCTGCCAGTTTGGTCAAACATCAAAGAATGAAAATAATGGTCACTAACGAAAAGGATATAAATATATATATATATATATATATATATATATATATATATATATATATATATATATATATATATTAACAGTGAAAAGGTCACAACTGGTTCGATTATCTAGGTTTATTCACCAACGGTTTCGGACGGTAAAGTAAAAATTAACAGTGAGATAAAATCTCTCCTCCAAAAACAAAAGATATCCCAGGACATGTTTAAAGCAATGAAGCCGGTCAAACCAGTCCCTGGGCGGTTCTACCTCCTCCCGAAAATTCACAAACTAAACCGTCCCGGTCGTCCCATTGTCTCAAGTAATGGCACACTCACCGAAAAAATTTCTGGCGTTCTCGACTTTTTACTCAAGGACATTATACCAACTATCCCCGCCTACGTTCAAGACACTAATCACTTCCTCAGAGTGGTGTCTAACATTGAAATTCCCGATGAGAGCTTATTGGTCACAATGGACGTGACGTCTTTATATACAAATATCCCGCACACAGACGGCATACGCGCGGCGGTGGATGCATACCTGCGGACGGATCCTCCGGTTCACCTGGATGGGGAAACTCTCGCAACTATTCTGGGTTTAGTACTCAATTACAACCACTTTGAATTTGAGGGAAGGCACTTTCTTCAGGTGAACGGTACGGCGATGGGGACCAGGATGGCACCTGCCTATGCCAATATATTCATGGCGGATCTCGAAACACAATTTCTGGACACTCAACCTTCGAAGCCACTCCTGTACAAGCGTTTTCTGGACGATATCTTCCTCATCTGGCCTCACGATGAAGCTAGCCTATTAACATTTATAGGGAACTACAACAAATTTCACCCATCGATATCGTTCACCCACAGCATCTCCAAAACATCTATAAACTTCTTGGACGTGACAATACAGAAAAAAGGAAACGTACTTAAGACAACGCTCTACAGAAAGCCCACCGACCGCCCGCAGTATCTACATTTTAAGAGCAGCCACCCGCACCACTGCAAGACGAGCATACCTTACTCTCAGGCTCATAGATACCGACGGATATGCTCTGAGCTCGATGACTTTGACCGCCATGCTGAACAACTGAAGACAAATCTCTTACTGAAAAAATATCCCGCTTCCATCGTGGAAGACGCTATTCGGAAAGCTCGCGGTCTAGACAGAAATAAAATACTGAGTCCCCAAGACTTCCAGCAAGGTGAAAGGCAAACCAACCTCGTTCTCACACATTCATCAAACATGCCACGCGTGAACAAAATCCTCTCAAAACATTTTAACATTATCCAGCAAAGCAGTCACCTGTCCCGCATTTTTAAGCAGCCACCAAGAGCGGTATACCGGCGCAGCAAGAACCTCAAAGACATTTTAGTTAAATCCAGAACATCGCCCAATGCTAACCCAAACCCCGGGTGTCAACCCTGCCGAAAACCACGCTGTAAGGTTTGCTGTCACATGCTGACAACAGGAACTGCAAAAGGTACCTTCTCTGACTTTACTTTCACAATCAAAGAAACTCTAAATTGCGACAGTGCAAATGTGGTCTACATGCTTCACTGCAGCGTGTGCGGCATGCAGTACATCGGCCAGACAGAAACTCCGTTCAGGTTGCGATTCAACAATCACAAGGCCCACGTTCACACACTGCCAAACCTACCCTTTTCTAAGCACCTATGTCTGCCACAGCACTCATTTGAAAGCATCCGGGTCATCCTCCTACAGTCGGGTTTTCAAACCGGCCGCCAAAGAGAACAAAGGGAATCGTATTTCGTACATAAATTTCGGACATTAACCCACGGCATTATTGAGAACTTGGCCAATTTTGCCTTCCTCAAAAACCTTTCGAATTGAGAAAGAAGCTCCCGTCTGTTATTTTCCATTTGTTTTCCTTTTATCCTGCTCACCATGCGCCCCCCCCCCTCTTCTTTACTCCATGCCGGTTTCCCTTTTTCCTCCTTGTCCTCCAAGCTCCCTTCTCGGAATTGTCAGCGGTGGGACGCGCGGCGCAGGCGCCCTCTGACGAACGGCCGGTGGTTGCTTTCTGCGGCGGCTAGTTGCGGGATCGGGTTTCGACACGGCGTCTGGACGACCGCTTTTCCGCCGCTGAGGCGACACGCTGCCCTCGTAACGGTCACTGGTGCCTCTTGAACAAGGCGTAATGATGCGGCCTTGACAGCTGACAGTAAATTACATTACAAGAGTTCTTAACATCTGCACCGCTGGGGAGCGGGTCATGCTATGTGCGCATTTGTGTTTTGTTTCAGTGTATTCTGGTGTTTTCCTTTTTGTTCTTTTCTTGTTTTCTGTGTTTTCGTTATTTTCCCCTTGTGCTCGAACTTCTCGCTTCCGCAGAGGGAAACCTTTCTTGCTTTAGTCTTCTCGGCGAAAATCCAGCTCTGCTGCATGTCTCTCACCTCTGTGTTTTAACTAGCTTTTTTTAACTTGTTTCGCATCCATTCTCCTTTCCCCTTAGTGGACGCCGACATAGAAAAAGAGAGAGAAAGTGCCTCCTCTCCCTCTGCATTTAGGAGCGTAAATGCGCACATCTGTGTATTCATTAGACTTTACCCTGATGAAGGACGGTCCACCGTCCGAAACCGTTGGTGAATAAACCTAGATAATCGAACCAGTTGTGACCTTTTCACTGTGCAAGTTTTCACTGGCCCGTTGAGCAACCCTAACTGCTTCCACATATA